>WTSP01004547.1:0-91214 GCA_025331215.1 Actenoides lindsayi | reverse complement strand
TTCCTCTCCTGCATTTCTCATCACCCCCCCACCCCTTTCCCCCTATATATATATATATATATATATATATATATATATGCGCTATAATGCTGCCATTCTGAATCGGGGCAGGTGTTTGGGCCGTGCGTTACACAACTGAGGAGATTTGAGGTGTAGAAGTCGAGCCTGGCACTTTTTCTGGGGATGAATTTCAGGATCTAGGCTGCTGAGCTTTCTCCCAGTCGCTGTCTTTTCCAGGTGACTGTTTCTTCTGGATTTTTAGATCAGTGGGCTGGACTGCAAAACAGAGATTCATGATCAGTTGATTTAAAGCTCTACAAATCCATGTATTTCACTAGACCAGAAAGAGATGTTGGCCAGGACAAGCTTGCGAACTGGGCAGTGTGCTGAGTGGTGACACATGGCCAGGGTGAGGGAATTGCTGCAGTGGGGATGATGCTTTCTTTAGGGTGCACTTCCATGCCTGTTTCTCTTCCCTTAGGTCAACCGTGAGGAGCTGAGCACCCTCCCTCCCCTCCCCTCTGATTGGGTTTCTTGTAAGCGAAGCTCACTTGTTCTCTGAGGACCTCACTGATGACTGAGAAGCAAAGAGTACCCAGGAAAGCACTTTTACCACGGACTCAATCTCAGGAGCACTCGGAACCGGTCTTCTAAGTAAAATCTGTGCCCCTTCCGTGCAGACCCAATGTCTGCTGCAATGGATACAGAATCGACGTATTCGGGATACTCCCACTACTCAGGTCACTCCAAAAAAGCCCACAGA
The DNA here is from genome assembly GCA_025331215.1 of Actenoides lindsayi. Classification (NCBI taxonomy): domain Eukaryota; kingdom Metazoa; phylum Chordata; class Aves; order Coraciiformes; family Alcedinidae; genus Actenoides; species Actenoides lindsayi. The sequence goes on along the minus strand of WTSP01004547.1, from coordinate 90,451 downwards.
CAAGGGTAAGGAAATGTTCATTTTTAATTACTGACTGCTCTAAGCTAGGATGTGTCCCGTGGAAAAAAAAAAAAAAAAAGAAAATGTGAGCCAGGATGAAATCAGTGGGGCCGCAGCTCTGGAGGAGATCCACGTGGAGAGTCCTCATCAGAAACCCAGGGAGGAGACTGGAAGCAATAATGCTGCTAATTTAATGATATTCAACCTGTAGGGTGCATGCTGGGGTCATGTGTGGCCAGAAAGACTGGGATATAGCACCAGCAGAAGAGGGGGGTGGTGGTGTGGGGATAAATAAATAAATCAATCACTTAACTCTACTCTTAAAGTTTCAGAGCTGAGTAGAGTCTCTGGGAGAAGGTATGTCAGGCTTCCTAACCTGATAATTGCCATTGCTTTCTCTTCTGATGGCATTTATTTATTGTTTCCTCTCTCTCCTGACTGTCTCTTGGCTACTTTGTGACTGGTGTGTTGGGTTTGGGGTTTTTTTAATAGAATCTGAGTGGTACTTGAGTCCACAACAGGTCCTTTATCAGCATTGATTGGATTAGAAGCGAGGCTTTTTTGGACCTGAATAGCAGGTCCTCTCTATTGTGGTAGTTCAACAGCCTCAAAAACCATCTTGCTCTGAAACTTCTGATTACTTGAAAGCATTATCCTTTCCCCCCACCCCTTCATCATCATTAGTTTTACATGCAAAACTTGTTACTTGAAACTCTTTGCAGCTTAGAATTGAACTGGTCCAAAACAACTTTGCATTTCAGAAGCAATTATCCTGTGGGCTTGGAAAAACAATTCTTCCATGAAATGAAGTTACTGAGTAAAACATCTCGCTTGCCTTTAATCCCTTCTTTAACACCCCCACTGCCAGTATGGGTTGCCCTTTGCAGCTTAGAATGCCATGTGGGAAGATGATTTCAGAGTTCCCAAGCAGCGTAAGAATTGTAGAGCCTCTTACTGTGAAGAGGAAAAAAGTCTCATCCCGTGATACCTTTGGGCTTTGGTAATTCCAAGAGAGATACAATGGAGAGAGCAGAGCCAGCACACTTGGATGCCCCTGAGCTTTAAGCCAGTCCCTGAGCAGAATGAGGGTCTCTGGTGCAAAAGCTGCTTTACTATCCAGGTGGGAAAGGGGAAGAAAATACGGGCGAGCAGATTGGTGGGGTTTAACTCATCTTGAAACATTCTCAGATGAGAAGCTGTGAGTCCCTGCTGCCCTTGATGTTCTTGCTCTCTTTGCAAGAGGTTAACTGAGGGTTATTAACCAGTGGAAACAAACTTCAGCAATTGTCCTACAGTGTTAATGTCCTAGTTGTCAAGACTTTATGTTGCAGGAACTAAGGCTGTCTTGATGAATTGCTCATGTTAACTGTAGATATTCCTGTGAGACACTTTATTGCAGGTGGAGAGCTCTGTAGATTGGTCAGTCCCAGCTGGAGTTGCCAGTTGTTTGCAGAATGCAATCTTCCCCCCTTTCAAGCGCAGCACTGTCAGAAGCTGTTTTAAGAGAAGATAGGTGGTGGGGATATACCCCTGCCCACTCTGCTCCCCTCTCTAGTCACTAAGGGGGTAGACTGTCCTAACCATCAGGCCGTGGGCTGCTATGGGCAGGGTCCCTTTCTGCCTCTTCCAAAGCTTGTTTTGTCACAGATTGAGTCGATATTGATTAAGAAATGGGCAAGCATGACTACGGCCTAATGGTTAGGGCACCTGCTGCAGGTAGAGGTGTAGCAGATTCCAGGCTTTTCTCCATAAACTATCTGGTAACGTTGTTCCCCTCTTGCTGTGTTTGGAAAAGGAGTCGGGACAGGCACAAATCTCCGCGGAGCAAAGACGGCAGTCGGTCCGAGAAGTCGGTCACTATCCAGACGCCTCCTGCGGAGCCGCTGCTTGGGAACGATGCCTCTCGGACAGAGGAGGGCCAGGTAAGGAGGGAGCAGGAGCAAAGCTGGACTGTGGTTTCTGGAACAGAGCATATGAGTTCCAGGTACACGAGCAGGTGAGAAGTGTTGCTCGTGCGGCGTTCGTAAAGAATTGCAACTTATGGGTACCCTTTATTCACGCATAAAGCCAAGGTCTCCCTCAGTTTGGTCTTCTTCCAAGAGCATTATTTTTGACAGCACCAGTGCTGATATGACTACTCTTGGGGCACTAATTTGTCTTCAGAGCATCATCTACCCAGCTCTATAGAAACATCTGTTTCCATCATATCATTGTGCGTTACGCAGGTCAACCCTTTCACCTGTATCTGCACTTTCATTTTTAAGCAGGGTTTGCTCTTAAGTAATCACGTGAAACAAATTAAGACCAAGATCTCAGTGAGGAAAGGAGGCAAGAAATATAAAACTCCTGTGCAATAGCTGGGAAGGAGGGTGAACTCTGTGAAAGCTGGTAGATGAATGCTAGGTTAAATAAAGACTGGAATAATGCTGGCTTTAGGTTACACCCAGGATGGATCCAGTGCTCTCTCTGCTCTAGCAGTCGATGTGAAGGTGCATATTCATTTTTGAATGGCAGGTGCTGCAAGACATATAATTCAGGATGTTCCAGTGGCTCCTGGGCTGGATTTAGGGTGTGTTAATCCTTGGCTGTGGGGCTCCACCCACCTCTGCCCTTTAAAATAAAACAAAACAAAACATTGATGCCTGGTTTCCACCCAGACTGTGTATGGTAGGACCTTTGACAGCATTCGTGCAGCTACAGGTGGGCTCACTTCGTGTGCTGCCATTTGGTATTTTGTAATGAGATGCTCGTTTTCATGAGTCCCAGCTACTACTTGAAATAGATCTAAAGGTGCTGGTGAATTCTTAAGCCTTTGTTTTCGTGCAGACCTCCTCAATATGAATTAAAACCAAAGCAGAATAAGTTGATGCATGAGCAAGACTTTGCTCCTAGGGAGCAGGGTGCCCTGGGTTTGGTCCAACAGCTTTGCACCACTAGAGATTTAGATTCATATTTCTATGTAACTGCAATTTTTTTTTTCTTGTGCTACTTAAAGCAGAAAGAGCTGTTATAAGGGGTAGACTTAAGACTAGGGTTGTCTGTTGTCTTCTGGGTTGTAGCCTGAAGCTGCTGTCGTGTTTCAGTCCCTTCTCTCTTCTGCACAGCTTCTCAGCTCATCAAATGAAGGAAACTCTACAGAGCTATTTCATGCATAGACATAAAATAATTCAAAATGCTTAGATTGCTTTACTGGAGACACTGGCAAAAAGGGAAATGCGATAGGATTATGCTGCCTTACAGGACATACTACAATGCAGATATCTCTTCTGGGGCCTCTGTTTTGGTGAGAAGTGGTGAGAAGTGACTCAAAAAACTATCATATTAATTCAAGATGCTGACTGCGGTTGGTCTGTCTCAAAGCCCTGCTGCTCTAGGCATGGGAGGTATTCATGTCTTGGAGTGCATTAGAAATTAAATCCCTGGAATTGTTCAAAGTACTTACGCTGGCTCTGTCTGCTCCTTTCCCAAAGATTCTTCAAGACTCTTTCCTCTAGCTCTTTAAAAGGAGTGAATAAAGGTTTGAAATGATGCTTGTTTCTTTAAAACAAAATGCTTTGGTCAGTGTGTGTAGCTGCAGAAGTCTAGGAGAAGGTGTAAATCCTATTAATGACACAGGCTGCAGCAAGATACACTCAGGAGAGGAAGAGCAAAACAAGTGATTCTGAATGAGCGTTGCAGCTCCAAAGGAGGCAGGTGCCAAGGAACAAAGTGCCTGCATTGCCACTGCTTGGTGTGTGTTTGTGGGAAGCATCAGGAGTCTTCATGAGCGTGAGTCACTCCAGCAGCAGCTCTGAGTCAGATCCATGCATGTCAGTGTAGTTCTTTGGCCGTGCCAGCACCAGGAAGGAGGCATCGTGGGATGGGAGGACTAAGCTTGCAGAAGCTCTCTGATATTAGCTAGGGAAGAAATGAGACTTTCAGAAAACATAATGTAATCTGAAGCTTGACTATGGCAACTTTATTTCAGGTAAGCTTCTTTGTGTCTGAATGGCTTCTGATGATGTCCTGGATTCTAATACTAGAGCTGCTGGTAGTCTAGGCTCCTCTAAACTTAAAGCTCCATACCTGAAAACATCCTCTGATAGCTTAGTGGTTTAACTAAGCTTTTATTGGAATGTCAGTGATTGAGGGCAGTGCTACTATAGCTGAGAATAAAAGAAAACAAAGCGGAGGAACTTGCTGGAAGTGTGGTTCCTTCTGTTACAGATGGCAGAATGGTGTGTGAACATGTTTCTGATTGTGTAACAACAACAACAACAACAAGTGGCTTGAAACACTGAAATGAAAATTTCCCTTCCAGGTGTATCTGTGGTGCACTGGCACCACAGAATTTGGGGGCTGGAAGAGGGCTAGTCCTTGCCCTGCACATGGGAACTGATGATTACTGCAGTTTCCAAGAGTTAAGTGATATTACTCTTTAAGTGTGCTGGAAGAGGAACCTCTGGGGTACAGTGAGTGGCATGGCAAGCTGAGCTACCTGCTCTAGAGTTAAAGGTTTTTAACACCTAATGTTTATAGTCTCTGGTTTGGACAAGTGGTGGTTGTTTCTAAACCTTTACTCATTTTCAGGGTCGATTATTCAAAATATTGAAGGTGTTGCTTTTGTGGTTTGGATTTTTGGCTTGGTTTTGGTTTTTGATTGGTTTTTTGGTGGGTTTTTTTGTTGTTTTGTTGTTTTCTGTTTTGTTTTGTTAGGGTTTTTTTGTCTGGTTTTTTTTTTGTCTTTTTTTTTTTTTTTCTGGGACTTAAATCTGTTGTGGCAAGTTTTTTTTTCTGTCGAGAAGACCTGGAAAGAATAACTTGATTGTTTCAATATTATTTTTGTTTCTCTCTTCCTCCCTCAGGATGACAACTGGGGTGAGACCACAACAGCAATCACAGGCACCTCTGAGCACAGTATTTCCCAAGAGGACATTGCCCGGATCAGTAAGGATCTGGAGGACAGCGTTGGGTTGGACTGCAAACGTTACCTGGGCTTAACAGTGGCAGCTGTTCTTGGACTCCTTGTCTTCCTTACCCCTATCGCCTTCATTCTGTTACCCCAAATCCTGTGGCGGGATGATCTGGAGCCGTGTGGTACCGTCTGCGAGGGACTGTTCATCTCTGTGGCATTTAAACTCCTCATCCTTCTGATTGGGACCTGGGCTCTGTTCTTCCGCCAGCCCAAGGCAGATATACCGAGGGTGTTTGTGTTTCGGGCCCTTCTGTTGGTCCTCGTATTCCTGTTCGTGTTTTCCTACTGGCTCTTTTACGGCGTTCGCATCTTGGACACGAAGGACACCAACTACCAAGGGATAGTGCAGTACGCCGTGTCGCTGGTGGATGCTCTGCTCTTCATTCACTACCTGGCCATCGTGCTGCTGGAGCTACGGCAGCTGCAGCCCACGTTCACTGTCAAGGTCGTTCGGTCGACGGACGGAGAGTCACGATACTACAGCTTGGGGCACCTGAGGTAGGTGCAAGCCCTCGCAGGCCGCAGCGGCGTGGAGAAGCGCGGCTCCGCTGCGGGGCAAAGCCTCAGCTGCTCTTGTACCTGTGATGTCGCTGGTTTCTGAATCTTCCCCCAGAGGAGGCCTAGAGTCTCGCCAGAGTCACCACGCTGAACCTCTCTTCCCCTCTGCGGGTGTGGGAGAGGTTGTCCCTGCTTCAGAGGAGTTTTGTGCGTTTTGGAAACGGAAAGAGCTGATGGCGCAACTTTAGGCTGGTCATTGGGCTAGGCCTGGTGAGATCCTTTAAGATCTTTCTCTAGGCTTCTTGCCCTGCCTTATTACTGGAGAAAAGGGGAGAGGCCTCCTCGTGTAGCTGGGGCTGTCTTCTGCTCTTTGGCCGTACAGGCCAGGCACTGTTTCCAGAGCAGTCCTTCAGGCCATGCAGAGCATCGCTCCTCAGAGCCTCCTGACAGCAGGCCGGTCCGTGTGGTGTGGGCTGAAGGAAGAAGTGAGTGGCCCTGTGTGAGAAAGCAACCTGACGTGCTGTTGATAGCGTCCGTTTATCCTCGTTGCCGTGTACAGCCCAGCGTGGTGCAAGGGACCTGAGTAAACAGCCCTTGGTTGGATCGAGCACCACTGCTTGGATCCTGTGTGTGCCTTTTGTGGCCGGTTGAAACGTTTGTGTTCAGGTATTCCTGCTCTGAGGCCTGGAACTGACAGGCTGGGCCTACCTTGAAGGGCTTAACCAGATAGCTACACTGTGGGATCCAAAGGCTGCTTCCAGTGACTGGGGACTCTTTCCTTGTTTCCAGGATCTGCAGTTTTGCGGTGGCTTGAGGGGAAATACGTTGTGTTTAGTGCTTCTAAAGCAGTTGCCTCGATGCAGCAAAAAATCTCTCAGCAGTTCAGGCATTTAGGAATAATACTTTTAATAAGCATTGGGGTAGGGGCACAGCTTTTGGTTTGTTTTTTGTCTTCTTTTGTTTTTGGCAGTGTTACGCTGTTTCTGGCTTGGTTTTGTAGCATGGTGCCCTTTTTGACATAGGTGGGGATGAGTTTGCTGGGTCAGATGTTACTGTGAGTGTTTGGGAGCTGTGCAGTATCTGTAGGTAGGACATATGCGTGCCATGATTCCACCTTCCTGCTGTGGTTAATGCTACCCTTAGCATAGGTGCAAGAAAGGACTTGTGTCTCAGTCTCCTTAGTCCCAGTGTCCTGTGAAGCTCTCTAGAAATCTCTTGGTCCCTGTGCCTTGTGAAGGTAGCAGCCGAGCTCAGAAGATGATTCCCCAGACTGTATGTGCACTTAAACATCTGTGCTCCTTATCCTGACCAGACCGCTCTGGCATGCGTATCTATTGCTGATGGAGAGATTAGTGTCTGCTGGTTTAAGTGGGTGTAGGAACAGTCTCCTGCAGCCAGTAGCTTAGCAATGGAATTGCTTTGAAGCAGATTTAGTAGTGGAAGCTCAAAGTCTGGGAGTTGACTCCTGGACGTTGCTTCTGGTTTAACGGAAGGACTCAGGGCCCTTTAAGTGAGCTGCTTCTGGACTCTGATATATTTTCCTTCTCTGCAAAATGTGAAGGAGAGCCCCTCTTCTGTAATGGAACTGCTCCCATTGGCTTAATGAAAGGTCATCTTCAGTGTTTAAAAAAAAACCAACCCAAAATGAATCTCTGTTGGTTTTCTTATGAATCAATTATTCAAAAAAAATTAATTAAAAATTCCTCTGAGGTAAGTGACAGACCAGTGTAGCTTTTAGAACTAGGAAGATGGAGAGATGACTCCCAAAGAGTTCACCTGTGCCACAGCCTTGTGGCTTGAGGTGTGCTGGGACAGTTCTCCCTCATAACTGAATTCTGCACAGCAAGGTCAGGTTGCGTATGTATGTGTACCTATAGATACCCACACGGTGTTTGGGTTTAGTTTGCTTGCTGGTAGATTGTGGGTTTGTGTTCAGAAGCATTTAGATTCTACACCTGCTAGAGTCTGTGTGCTTGGCTTCAACCACGTTGGTAATCTTGCCATTGGAGGCAAAGAATTTGCTTGAGAATCAATATTTAATAGCACGTGTGCTGGAAACAGCGTTCTCTCCAGTTTTCTCTTAACAGCAAGGTTTGGAAATGCCTTGGGTGATGCAAGGGCAGCAAAGAGTTGTAAAACCAAGGGCGAAGTTGGAGCTGTATGAAAAAATTAGTAACTTCTCATTTGTTGGCAAGCTGACTGTAGTTGTTCAGCAGATTGACTCCAAACCGTGGCTGCGTGTCGATGCTTCAATGTCTTGTGTTACAGGAGAGTCTTGTCAAGTGTGTCTAATCATGGTAAAGTCGTGTTGCTTTTTCCTTTCTGACAGGTGAGTACAACGTGTATCGACACATGTTTTGGAACCAGTGTGTCTTTCCATCTTTACTAATGTGAAGGTAAAACTGTGTGGGTTTGATCAGTGGCCGACTGTCTCCCAGCTACTGGAGATTTCATTCCCTCTCCCTCTCTTGCTACAAGCAACAGAGAAAGTTACTTGCACCTGAATTGGCAAGAGCTGCTGGTCTTGATGCACAGTGTGGCCCCAGTGTGACAAACACTGCAAGAAGTGTGCGTAGCTGTTATCTCCTCCATCTTAGAATTGGGAGACGTTCATGTAAAACATGGGAAATTTGGGAACTCTTGAACACCTCTGCAGCATAATTTTGCAAAGTTTCCATAAAGGCCTTGACATGCTTGTCGGTGAAATGTCAGTCATGGTCACAAGGGGCTGCCTTCTGCCTCTGGTTGCCTCTCTGACTGAGGCATGGGTCTGGAGTGGCGGGGTCTATTGATGGGAAAATGTCAAGGCACACAAGGACCAGTTTGGATTATTCAAGAAGACTGGAGAAGCAGTCTTTTGGGTGTGCTGGACAGGTGGTAATAGCTGTGATGGTGCATGCATCTTCTGCCTCTGGGCTACATTTGCCACTGTGCATTTTTGCCTCACCTCAGCACTTTTGAAGGGGTCTTAGGTTGTGGATGGCCACCTGGAAGGAGGAAGCATGCTTTAACATGTATAGCAATCTGACTGCCTCCTGAAATCGAAACCTTGCTGCCTCAGTCCTGCTTTTTGTCCTTTTCGTGCTCTCAAATACCTTGAAAGTTTTGCTTCCTGGCTGTCTGTCTTCCTCCTTGCTCTGAAGAAGCTGATGGCAAGAAGGCTTCTGAGATCTCTTGTCTTGTTCAGTGTTGCTTCTTGGAGTAGCTCTGGATTTTCCACAGGAAAATTGGTTTCAGTCCAAGGTGGAAGCCTTGAAATTCTAGGTCTTTTCTGATGAGGCAAAGTGAGCTGTTATCTTAAGTATGAGGAAAACAGACTTTCTGGGGGAGAAGGGAAGAAGACAAGAGCTCAGCCACCCTTCTGGAAACCCATGTTTTTGCCAGGCAGAGTACAGACAGGATTTTCCAGCCTCCTGTGCTCCGAAAGCGGCAAAGAAGCTGGAAGTGCTGAGTTAGGTATTCCACTCCACCCCGAGGGGCCTAGATCCAGGAGGGTAAGCATATTTGGGAGTAGTTCCCCAAATTCATATTATAATCAGCCTATTAATAGGCTGGCTTGGGCCCACCCCCACCGCTTTGGCTGTAACTTTCCTTCTGGGAGACTCGGCTGCCAGAATGAGCGTTCCCTTTGGCATCCATTCAGGAGCTTGAGGGGGAGGTAAAAATTAAATTGGAGTCCCAACAAACGTGGTGCCAAGTCTCAGCTCGCCGAGTGCTCTCCTGCTTCTGGTAGGAAGGGTTGCCATGCAGCAGGAATGCTGTATGGTGGTATGTATGGGTAAAGAGCCGGGGATGATGCAGGAAAGGTCAAGCCTGTGAAAATGCAAGGGGTTGGGTGGGGATGCTGGCAAGACATTGGAAAGCACCAACAAAGGGGAAACAGAGGTGAGGGAGGGTGACGATGGATAACTTTTCTGTTGAAAGGCTGATAGCGTAGCGAGCTGAGGCTTGGATGTGCAGCTGAGGCTTTGGTTTCCCTCTATGGATAGGGACACGGATGGCACCCGTCATCCATAGTTCAGTACCTTCTGGATGGCTCAGCAACTATGTAGGAAAGATCGTGCTGGAGAAAACGCTCTATTTCTGTAGTTCAGGTGCTGAATATATTCCCTTCATCTCCAGTGAATGCTCTTTCCCCACCCTAGAGCTTTGCTAGTCTAGACAGCTCAAGAAAATGTATGGCTTCAAACAGATGTGGTAATTGCTGATCTTACACACAGACTGAATGTTGGGTTCCAGTATAATCTCGGTTTTCTGAGGTTAGAAGTGTCTGAGAGTGGCTCTTTCTCCTCCTTTTTGCCTGTCCTTGCAGTAGGGGTACGAGGAGCAGGGCCACAATAGTTTGTCACGTGTCAGGCTGTATGATGTACTGACAACTTCAGCCTGCTTTTCCGTCCAGCGTTGCCTGTAGCCGTGTCACCTCTCTGTGTTTGGATGGATGTTTGCAGAGCCGTGGTTCAAAAATCCAGGAAGGGAGCAGCTGCTTCCCCTGTATGTGTCTCCAAAGAGCCCGTACCTTCCGTGCAGGAACCGTCAGTATCTGACTGAGAAACCTCATGGCTTGCAGTTGCTCACAAACCCAAGTAGATGTGTCCATGTTTTGCGGAAGGGGAAAACATTTGGCCTGTCTCCCCAGTGAGCTGGAGGCAGCAGCATAGCTGTTTCTAAGGTGGTGTGTGAGCCCTTGGCCCTTAATAGAAACCAGAGATGGAACAGAATGGCACGGTGGAAGCTGATGTGACTTTTGACCCAGTTGCTTTGGGTTGACAGTCTTGAACCTGTTGCTTGTACAACTGATCTCTAGGCTGTCAGTATCTATGTAATGATGTAATGTGATGAGATCTCTCTTGGCTGTGTCCCTTGGTGCCACTGGGGCCATGTTCCCTAGTTGAGAGAGTGCATAGAGGGCTGGGGAGCTCCTTTATGCTCCAGTCTGCATTTGTAAACCTCCTACATTGCTCTTGCAGCAACGAGGTGTTACTCCAATATTCTTCCCCTTGTCATGGGTGAAATTTTTCAAATGAGGGACTCCCGATCAACATTTGAATGGTACAGAGTGCTCTTGCCTGGAGTTGTCAGTGCTTCTCTCTAGGTGATGCTGTCCTAAAGTCTCCCTGCCCCTCAGAAGGCAAGCTTCTATGGCATGCAGACACCTTTGTTTCTGTTTCTAGTATGGTGAAATGGAGCAGTTCAACCATGGGTTAGGAAACTGGATCTCTTGCCTGAGGCAAGAGCTGCTGAAATCTTGCTGTTTCTGGTGAAGGAACTTAATAATGTGTCTCTAATTGCATTGCTCATTTGTAGGGTGACTGATCCCATACACTTGGGGGTCGTTTCTGTTTCCAGTCAGGCAGTCAGAAGTGGGATTGCAGAACGAGCATTGGTGCACACGAGTGCAATGTGGTACCTGCCCAGATGAAAAGCCCTGATGGAGGCACTCTGGGCTGCTGTGCTCTTCCTTCCACCCTATTTAACCAAGCTGGCTTGGTCTGTGTTCACAGGGACTAGAGGAATTACACCGACCCTCCTTTCTCCTTGGCCTTTCTTCAACCCTCACCATCTTCCGTAGCGATAAAAACAGTGATGAAGGAAATTTAGCTGATGAGTTTATACCTGGCAAAACATCTTATTAACTGCCCTGCTGCCTTGATTAGAGGAGCTTCCTAGAACAGCATGTTCCACAGATTAGCCACTTTGCAGAACAGCTCTGTCGCCAGAGACTCCAGCCAGTGTGAACTTAGCCTCCGTCCTGAATGCATTTTCTCTGGCCTGAAATCTGTACAAGGCACCCTGGTGAGCTTGTGTGTGTCACCCACCCCCACCCATCGCTAAGCCTGAGGAACACCAGCACTGAATAGCCTCTCCTCCTAAGAAGTTGTGGGATAGCTGGCTTAAAAGGGTGTTAATTGCATCTGCAAGTGTGAAGTGAAGAAACTGAGCGTCTGCTACAGAGCAGCTTCTTTTAAGCACTGACTTAAGAGGTGTCAGACTTGTGACCTCCAAATCAATGTCTTTCCAGCACCACTTCACCTAACCGGGTGTTTACAGCCACCTTTTTGCAACTCATCATCTCTGCAGCTAGGCTGCTTCTCCGTGCCTCCCATTCCTGAGCTTGCAGAACTCTGTCTGCAGTTGTGTGGCATGGGCAGTTGAGCACTGGCACCCTTCAAACACCTCATGCAGTTCGGGGGCTGAACTGATAATGACTGAATGGGGAAAAAGGCTTCCAACCGCATTCTTAGTCATTCTGAGTCACAGGCTGTACCTTCCCCTCCTGCCTGTGTGTGCTTCCTCCCCTCCAGGAGGATGGTGCTGCAGAGAGTGGTTCACCTCATCACTCTTCCCACCAGGGTACCCATGGAAGTGCAGAAGGGAATCTTCCCGTAGCCTTTTGGGGGGGAGGAAGAGGGAGAAAAGTCCTGTTCCCTGCTGAGTAGGGAGCAGCCTCCTTTGATGCTCCAGATGGGAATGGTGCCTTGTTGTTTTACAAGGGTCTGTTTGGTGGTGCATGGGGTGTGTTGTCAGCAGAGTTCAGCCGTGACTTCTTACTTGGGTCACAGCAACACCGCATTAAGAAGAGATTTGTTTGTGACAGCGGTGAACAGCAGGCTTCAGGAGCACCAGGTGCTTGTCCTAAGGGAGAGCCCAGGATGGACTTGTGAGTATCTAACTGCACGCACAGCTCACCTGGGAGTATCTGATGTGGTAAAGCCTGTCCCCAAAGCCTGCTCAGGCTCTGGTTTTCTGGAAGGAGCATGTTTTCCCAGCCTCTCTCCTTCCTGCATATGCTTTCCAGAAGACTTTATGTATGGTTTTACATGTAGAGCTGCTTTTCATTTTGATAAAGATGACAGAGCTCAGAGAACTGGAGTGCCCACAGTCATCTTTCTACCTCTGTCTCCTCCCTTTCTGATCTTAACCCCAGTAACCCTTGTGCACACACCACCTCCCCTCCACAATCCTCCCAGTGAAAAGCTGAGACCACAGCCCCAGGTACCAGTTGTACTGTGCTCCTGCAGATGCACCAGGCAGCAATGGCGAGTGGTGCAGGGGGATTGTTATACCCTGGAGAGGTCTCACATTTTTGGAATACTTAATACTTTAAAAGTTTACAAGCCTACTTGTAAGTGAAGGGCCTGCTGTCAATTATTAATCCCCCTGGCTAGTACAGTATTGCTTGCTCCCTGATGGGGAGCTGCTAAGCTTCGTCCTTCTGAAAGGTGGTGTGGAGGAAATGCCATTGGTTTCATCTGCACGGATTTCCCTTCTTGTTGGTTTGTCTTTCAGAATCAACACTGCCCAGAAGTACAAGAACAGCATACGCTGCAGCCTACCCTGTACTTAAGGGGTTTGTCATGTAATTTCTTTTCCCCTGCTGTCCGTGCCCTCCAAAGTGCTTGTGCACACCACCCACAGAGACAGATGGTCTTTCTAAGCTGCTGAACAAACTTTGTGGCCATGAAGGTACTTTTATCTTCAAATGCTGGGGGGAGGAGGGGAAATCCACCCCCTCAACCTTTGACATCCATTTTTTGTGGTGAATGATGAAATAAATACAAGTATTCTGCAAAGGAGTGAGCTGCATGCCCTTTAGGGAAAAAAAAAATTGTTAAAAGTGCAAGAAACTGTGAATTTACAGTTGTCATACACTGCAACTGAGTAATGTCAAAAGAAAATGGAAGCTAATTCCTAACTCTACTCTGAAGTAATAAGGGTTAATAGGGAGCTGAGTGGTAGTAAGAGAATTATTCCCTCCCCTCAAAACTGATGGCAGTGTTTTTGCTCATAACTTCCCTCTCCAGCACTTATTCCCCTTAAGTGAACCTCTGCGCCTAAACTCCCCTTGTGCAGTTTAGGTCAAGTGGGAACCTCAGCTTACATTTTGGGAAGGCTGTTCCCTGGCTTACAGCAAAACAGGCTCCTGGCACAGCAGTAAGGACCTTGTGGGGACTGCTGACTGGCTCATGCTCCTGAAGTCCTGCTGAAGGGTCATCTGTGTCCTTGCTGGGGCTGGGTTATTGATGCTCAGCTGAGAACTGCAGACCGTGTCCCTGTGGCCCCTGCATTCTTTGTAGAGCTGCTGGATGCTGCCTGTAAAATGAGGTGGCTCTTGCTTGTGCAAAGCTTGCTGGGGTGGAGCTGGGTGGGGGATGCGCTGTGGTGGAGGGGTGCTGTGCAGGGAGGGCTGGCCTGTAGTTTAAGAGCTGACACACTGCTGTGTGCAAGGGTCTGCTCACAGGTACCATCAACGCTGCCTCTGCAGGCCTGTCCCTGTTGGCTTGCAAGGAAATAATACTTCCAGGTGCTGTGGGGGAAATCCTAGAAGTTGAAGCTGCTGTATTGACTCAAATGGCAAGCTTCATTCAAAGTCTGGCTGCATTAATCCTGTCCCCTGCTGGGGGTCAAGTAAGAGGTGGTCCTCTTTGCTGAGAGAGCACCCTGCCAGGCTGTTGGAACAAGAGCTGAATACCAATGTTTCATGGCCGCAGCATTGGAATGTGAAGGCTTATTACAGCACCAAAGCTTTGCTGCCAGGAGAAGCTTTGAACATTTTCTGTTGTTTCCTTGGAATTGAAGTTGCATTTTTCAGTTTTAACTCAAAGCTCCCAACTGTATCATCCCCACCCCCCAGAAAACAAACAGACAAGAAATTAAAAACCCACAAAGAAAATCCCACCCCACCCTTAGTTACTTCATAACTATTAATGTAACTTGAAGAAGTCCTTGTCTAAAGACTCTGGCCTTCTATGATGCATGCTTAGGCTTTAAATTATCTTTTGAAAATGCAGACTCTTATAAACCTCTTGCCATACCTGCCAGTTCTGCATATCTTTTTTTCTTTTGAGGCTCAGACTAATCCAAAGTACAGCATACATGTGTGTAAGGGAAGAGGAGAAGTATTGCTGGCATGGATTATGCTACTCCCAGGGACTATTAAATGGTGATCCAAGGTCCCGTATATTGCTGGGTGCTGCAAGGTTTGTAGGCGCTTGAGCGGGGCACAAGCTCAAGTTGGAGCCTCAGGGGTGCCCTGAAGCTCAGTGGAGTCTGGTGTTTTATCCCTTACACGTCTGTACTAAGTGCCTGTTTCACTCTTGCGTGCAGGGAAAGCTCTTGGTCTTGCTCCTAGCTCCTGTTTTCAGAAGGTAAAGCACACCTTAGTGTTTTCCTGCCCCTCCCCCTCCCCCCTCAACTTGTTTGAAACTCCTTAAATCCTAAACATCACCTCAAATGTGCAGAAACTTTCGACAGAGGTTAAGTCTTCCTCACAAATATTCAAATTGAGGTACATGTCTCAATTACATAAGTGTTGGATCATAGTATGGTGTCACTTCTTAGACTAATGCTGCAACAAAAAAAATCCTGTCAGTGGTCTGATCCTTCCTTGCCCCTCCCAAGGAAGTCTTGTCTGGTTGCTGTGGAGGGTCAGAGCCATCCACTAGACCTGTAACAGATGCTCTCTGTTAACCCCTCTCCCTTCCCAAAGGGGAAGAGAAAGGGAATAAGGGAGTCAGACTTATGGATTAGAAAACTAGCACAGCTTCAATGAAATAGTAACAATAAAATGGAATATATACAAATATGTACAAAAGCAATATTGAACCCAACTGCCCTGATGGCCATTATGTCACTGCCACCACTGATGCTGTGGAACAGGCACTGGGAGAGTCTCATACAGGACTCAGCAGCAGATGGGAGCCAGATTCAGGAGCTGGATTCAGGAACGCACGGATTGAGATTGAAGGCAGAAGGGACAGGGCAGTCCTCAGATGCTGACCATTAAAGAAGAGAGTTTGACCATTCTGATCCTTCAGCTTTATACCAAGTATGACGTATATGGGATGGAATCCCTTGTTGGTCAGTTTGGGGTCACCTATCCTGGCTGCTCCTCCCCACAGGCACGATGTTTTACTTTCCGCACCCTCCAAGGTGGTACACAAGATCCAGCAGTGACCTTGGTCTTCACAGGAGCAAGTATCAGCAAGAGCCTTTCTGCACACCAGTCCTTGGTAATAACTATAAATATTGAGTGTTATCACTGCTAGCAGCATGGACTGCTTGTGAAAATGTGCTGTTAATTTCAGAAAGGGCAGTTAGAAGGGACTAAGCTGAAAAGTAAAATCACTGAAGAAAATTAGTTCTGTTCCGACTCAAACCAGGATGGTTGCACAGGGGTCTGAATGGTGGAACTGGTAATCTATATCTCTACATCATCTCTCTAGCTTTATAGTTGGTGTGCATATCTTTTTTTCCTGGATTATTTAGCTCAGCTCAATTTCTGCAGTCTTTTTCAGTTGTCCTTCTGGTGCTGAAGGTTTACAAAGGCTTGCAGTGGCAGAAGAAAGGTGTAACAGGACGGAGGGAAAGAGACAGTAGAGCATCCTCTCATGGCAGTAATGATTTCATTGAAAGAGGTCCTGCTGCTGCCTGCATGAGGAGAGAGGTTGTGCACACGTGCATTGCTGGAGGCTGCCCACAGAGGAGGAGCAGTCCTTGCTTCTCCTCCCCTGCTCAGCAGGCCTGCAGGGAACCAGCTGTGGCCCAAGCGTGAGGGAGAAGGTCTCGTGCCCCAGGCCATGTCCCTCAGCGTGAAGAGCCGGACACAGTGTACCGTGTGGATGGCATCTTATTGCTGTGTGCTTTGTGCAGAGTCACATTTTCAGCTGAGTAGATGAAAGAAGCCTTTCACAGCTTTGGTTTTTCTTCAGCGTGAGCAGACGGCCGTTGGGGTTTGTTGGTTGGGTTCGTTCCTAAATAAGAAAGTCAGTATTCTCGCTAGCTCCCTTGAGGGTACCCTACGGCTCTGTAAAACTGTGGTGTGGAGGCAGACTGCTTGGTGTGCTGTGGCAGTGCCCTTGGAAAACTCATTTCTGAGCTCTAATGTGTAGGTCCAGTAGCTGATGTTCTTCGGATCCCAATCAACTACTGCTGGGTGCTGAGTTGGGCTTGTGGTGTGGATGTCTGGGTGGGCACTGGTCTGGTTCACTGTGGGTGTCTGGGGCGTGGTGGATATGTGGCTGGGAATGGGCAGCTCCTTTGCTCTCATCTTTCTTCTCCGTGTTGCAGTAGACCCTAGGGCAGTGAGGTGCTGGTAGCAAGGTCTTGCTCTCTTGCTTGATGAGAAGGTGGTGCCTTCTGTTTGAACGTGTTACAGATGATCAAAGGGAAGTGGATGTCTCTAGCTGGGGCATCTGTGTGTGGTTATTAGTGTCTGAGGAACTGGTTGGAATCCAGCCCAAGCTGTTGGTGCCTGAAAGACACTCTTGTCCAGTGGCTGATCCATGAACTATACCATTCCTAATTCGTGTTTCTGCTAGGTGTCTGCATGGTAAGTGCTTTTAAACACCCACCCACACACACTGTTCCTCTTAGAGAGGTGGTCTTGGCGTAGGAGGATGCAAGTGGTTTGCTTTGGAGCCTGCTCCCCGGGCAGCTGGCTTCTTCAGCCTTCTGGGGAGAGCTTTGCTGTGCCATGTACTCAGGTTTTCACAAGCTTCTCTTTCAGATGCAGCCCCTGAAGCTGCTCTTGTTGTACTCTCACGTACCCGTCCCAATGGATGGGCTGAGGTAATAGGTGGAACGTACCTTTGCCACATGCTAACAAACTCCCCTTTGCTATTCTGTGAGGGGGACAGAAAACAGCCTTTTTGGTCACCTAGCCTGACCCATTGCAGTAAGGCATCCTAGAACTGCATGCAGTGAACCTGGGAAGAAGCTTGGCCTCAGCAAGGGCTTAAGTCTCTCTTCTGAAGAGTCCCTTGCCTTCCATAGGAAGCTCTTCTGCCTCCATTGTTTCTAAAACTCAGATTAGGTCTTTGCAGCTTATTATTTATTTCATTTTCGATCTGTTGAATATGATGTCAGGGCTTGCAAGTGTCCTTGTGATCTTTGCTTCCCTTGGCACTGTATACCATGAAACGTGATGTTCCCTCTGTTACTGAGGAAGTGTGGTGCCCTCACAGTATCTGACCTCAACACAGTGACTGTCTTTTCCTGGAAAATCATATTATTAAACTTTTTGGATCGCTCTTTGAGTGAAAAGATTATGCCCCCCTCCTCCTCTTCCTCCTCGCTATACATTACCACTAGTATCTTGGGGTTTTGTCCTAGCTGGTTATACTGCCTGCCACCTTCAGCTGCTGAAAGTGCAGCTGTTGGGAAAGCATTCATTGAAATTTTAAGTTCTACCAATAAAGGCAACTGGGAAAAGCATTCAATCCATGTGCTCGTACCCTAAAGACCAGTTAACTTCCTAAAGTATCAGGCTGGAAAGTTTCTCGGGAGGAGACTTGCAATGGGAGCATACCCGTGAGTTTACTGGGGTTTTATAGCTGCTTGCTAAAACTTAGCACTCTGTACTTCTGTAGCAGCATCTTCTTAGTACTGGCCTGGGAATACTTTTATAGGGTTCTTCAGGGAGGCTTAAATAAGTAGCTTGTTTGGGTCATATGACATAACCCTCCTGTAAAATCCTCTATTTTTAAAGCTCCCATTTCCATATTCACAGCTTCTTCTCAAATAAAAGATTTGAACATAACAGCAGTGTTGGTAATAGACTTGCAGGGGTCCTTATCTTTTTCATCCATACTGGAGAGTGTTGGCTAGGCTGCTGTTGAGGAAAATAAACAAAACAGAATCAACCTGAAAATGAATCCTACTCTCCTCCTCTCATTCAGAAAATCTGTACATTGAAATTCCTTCTGCATCAGCAGTGAACTACTGTATTGCTCAGCTGGTGTGTGGATTCTGTGTTTTGTGTGTGTTGGAGAACACAGTGTCTTGGACCACAAAGGGCAGAAAAGAGGAGATCTGCAACTAGAAACCAGTCTGATGCTCTCAAACTTACAATATTCATGTAACAGTTGTTCAGATGTCCAGTGTTGGGGATCAATGGGGACACACTTAAATGCCTCTTCTCTTCTCTTCTCTTCTCTTCTCTTCTCTTCTCTTCTCTTCTCTTCTCTTCTCTTCTCTTCTCTTCTCTTCTCTTAAAGTCTGGGAGGGGAGAAAACAGATGAGGACTGATTGCTGTAAAACTGTGAAACAAAATCTGTGTGTGTATCTGGGCTCCATGTGAGTTACACCATTAATGGATGGGTGTTCACTTCCATAGCAGCAGCAGCCGTGCTGCCATCACAGCAACAACCTGTTACTGTGCTGAGCTTTCCTTCCCTTCCCTGATACAGGCCTGACCTTGCAAATTCTCATCCCTGTCTGACCAATTGCTGGAAGTCAGGTACCTAAAAGAAACTTGCAGTGTCCCCATCACCCGGTGTCTGTTCCAGGAAGGGTGAGGATTGCGCTTGCCTGCCTTAGCCAAGTGGAGACTTCAGTTGTGGTTGTCTGACAAGAAAATGTGGTTTTCCTGTTCCTAGGGGCTGTGGTCTTGACTCTCCCAAACTGAAATGCTGTTGTAGTTACGATGATCAAAAGGCATTTTTCTGCTCTGCTTGCTTGGCCACAGCCGCTGAAGTAGTTCCTTGTCTTGGCATCTCTGCTGAGATCTGACTCCAGCTCTTTTCACTGGAGAGGACAAAACTGTAGTGAAGGCACTGGTGCTTCTGCCGGCACTGTGAAGCGCTTCTGCATGATCTCTGTCCTCTTGGGAGCCTTGCTCCAAGGTACTGCTTGCAACAGCAGCGAGTACCAAATCCCTTCCTTGTGCTCTGCCAGCCCGCAGGGGGTGGCCCCTGGCATGGCAGGGCTGCCTAGGGAGCATCTGCCTGGGCAGCCTGTGCTGGCCTCGCTCCTTGCTGTGTTAGGCAGAGCAGGGTAGCAAGGCTGCGTGGAGGATGGTGGAAATACCTTCTGTAACCATTTTCAGCAGGGCTGTTGGTGTGCTAGGCATTTTAATTTCAATTGCCCATTTCCGGTTTTATTTCCAAGGACTTGGCCCTGGTGTCTTTGGTTTGGAAGCACAGTCAAGTGCAGTGAAGGACTGGGAACTTGAACCCCAGCTCTGCACCTAGCAAAAGAATATGTGAAGGAAAGGGGTTTTCTGGGAGGGAGATGTGATTGTAAGGTGCTTATGGGAAGACGTGGAAGTTTTCCAAGCCAGTGGGGTGTGAGCTGACAGCACTGCTAGAAAGTAAGAAGTGATGTGGACAAGCAGCTCAGCACTCGGGGAAACCTCAGCATCTCTTGCAGTAGATAAGCTTGCAATTGTAGGCTGGAGACAGCAAGTAAGGCAGAGCCAGCTCGGCATGAAAGGTTGCACTGTGCAGTCCTTGCTTAGCTTCTCTTTGAGGTGCCAAAGCTTCCCAACTGGATGTGGTATGCATCACTTTGTGTGCCCGGAGACCTTGGCTTGTTTTGATACTGTGTCTGTTTGGGAGAACATTTAAAAAAAAAAAACCAACAACAAAACGTTGTTTGGAGGAGTCTGTTGGGAACCATTTGATTAAATAACTCCAGGCTTCCTCAGCCATGATCAGACGTCTTGGCCAATTAATCCCGGTGGATTATAGGTGTGTGGCTCACCTTGAACTCTGATGCTACAGAACTTACATCCATAGCAAGCTAAGGAAGTGGGTACTCTGGTAGCAACCAGCTCAGCTCTGTCTGGATGTGTATTTATATCTATATGTGTTGCAAAAGCAGGAGGCACTCCTCTGCCTTCAATGATTTGCAGTGCCTGGGTGATGGTATAGTACTGTGTCAGACCACATTTCTAGCTGAGCAGGAAAGCACAAGACTGCTAAAACCATGTGAATGGCAGCTGCTGCAGCCTGCTGGGCTTGGCCCTGGTGTGTCCAATGGCAACTTTGAGCATGGAGATGTGGCTGTAATCGTTTTGTTTTTTTTTTTTTTCTTACTTTCTTTTTAACTAACCCTTTCCCACCACTTCAGAAAATTCAAACCCCTTTTTCTAGAAATCAGCAGGGTCCGTGGCCAGTATTTTGATATGTAAACAGACTTCTTTCCTTGCGCTTTGCTTCAATGTAGTACTGGCTTATTTTCCTAGAAATCCTCTGTAAAAAAACTCGATTTCCATATTGGTGTAGCTGCGTCATAGAAGGCCAACGCCAAGCCAAAATGGCCGCTGAGGTACAGGCCTCGAGTATCAAAATCCCACGTAGCAGTGAGCATTCAGGCAGAACTGCTCCTGCCTTACCTTTTGAGAGAAAAAATTGGCACTGGTTGCTGCCTTCGTGTCACGTAGTCCCCTCCTCCCCTGTCTTGGATGCCCTGTAGAAGTTAATTCGTTACTGTTTGTAAAGGACTCTGCGTTTCTCTGCTGCCAAACGCCACTGAGGTGCCCTGTGCTTTGTTGTGCCTGCTTGTTTGCTTTCCCTCTTAGCAGCGTGCTGTGACATGGCCTTCTTCGGGGAGGGAGTAATAATAATAATTAAAACAAAAAAAAAAAAAAGCAACCCTCCAACTACACAAAATGCAAAGCAACAAAACGTCGAGCTTTACTGATACCGCCTACGAGGAAAATTCCATTGCCAGTAGGCCGCTTGGCCTGTGCAGGGGGTTTGTTCTCGTGTCATAGGTTTTGAGTCTGAACTGTTGTGTGAAAATACTTTTTGTGCCTTGATACGATTTTTTTTTCTGTTCTGGTGGTTTGTTACAGCACCAGAAACGTATTGGGCCTGCCAGATCCTCTTCCTAGGACGGCGAGGAGGATCCTCACTCTGACCTTCTCCAAGCAGGCGATTAAGCATTACATTCTTCTGTTCACTTTCTTCCTGCCCCTCCCCATTCTTTTACAATCACAAACGCGAGCTCAGTTTGCTGAAGTGCTGGGTGAATGAACGCAGTGGTCAACGTGGTGCTGAACTCCTCCTGAGACACTGCTGCAAGGAAACGGCCTCCGAACGTGGGCTCTGGGAAGGCTGCCAGTTTCCATTCCCATCAGAGCTGGTGTGTGGGTGGCGAGGAGTCTTGCTGCAGCCGCTTCACCTTGCTCTCCAGGCAGCAGAGGGGCTGCCCTGCGGTGGGAAAGTCCCCAAAAACCTGAATTTCTGTCGGGAGACATCAGGCTTCCTTTGTGTTTTGCTTTGTTCCTGCTTGCTCCTCTGGATGCTTATTTGTTTGCAGTTACCCTTCTCCTTGTGCGTTCTGTTGCACGAGTGGGTTGGGTCCCTTTCTGCCACGTTTGGGACGGCTGTGCCTGTTCAGGGGGGAAGTTCTCCTTGCTTTGCAGCCCCTGCGTGGGACAGGGCTGACTGTCCTGTGCTGCACAGGGTGAGGCTTCCCCTTGATGTGGGTGAAGAAGTTGAGCAACACAGCCCAGAAGGCTCTGATTCAGCCTTCTCCTCGGTCTTGCTAATTATTGTGACCCTTCTCATCTTCTTGTCTGGAGCATCTTGGCTTTAATTTTTTATTTATTTTTTTTTTTCTTTAAAAGAGAATTGAAGAGTTGTAGTTTGTCTTGCTAACCTGCCGTGCCTAGGATGGACTACATGGGGGATTGAAATGGGCCGGCAGAAATTCATGAAGCTGATGTTTAATCACTATTCTCTCCCTGGAGAGCAGACCCTCTGTCTGATTGGGGTATCTCATCTCTAGGACTGAGCCTGTGCTGGATTTGCATCAGCAAAAAATAGGTGGGCTTTAACTTTCAGGGCAAAGATGGTTGCTTTTTGCCATGTAAAAGCTTTATTGTGTTTGGATTTGGGGTGCATCTGCTAATGAATTGGTGGGGTAGGTTATTTAGCGTGGGGATGGAAGGGGTGGTGGGTGGGGAAAGCTGGCATCCTGATGATAACGCTGGTCCCGGGAAAATGTGTGTGTGTGTGTCAAAATAAATAACTCTCTTCTGCGATGCATTGTGTTTGTCCTAGCAGAGCACCCAATGGAGCACCTCCCAAACATTTCCCACTGCTGGGGTGGAAGTCCCAACGCTGTCTGAAATGACTGCAGTGTATTAGCAGAGTATAATTCTGCTCATTTTAATTTTCTTGGGTTTAGTTGGTTCTGGTTTCCCAAACACTGCGTTTTGAGATGAAACTTACCTTTCTGGGAAGCTGGACACGGCAAAATTTGGGTCACGTTTGAATGCAGTCAGAAGGGTGAATATGTGCTGCTGCCACATGACTTCTTTTATGAAATTTTCCTTTTAAGCTGCAGCAAATTCACAATAGAAAACAGAAGTTTGGCAGGGATAAGTAAATCATTTTTCCCTTGTTCTGTGTCAGTGCCTACGTGTGTATGGCAGTGGGTCAGGCTGTACTCTTTCATTCAAGTTAAGATTTTTTTCCTAGATTAAATAATGGCTTTTTATTATGTATCAGTAGCTGAATGCTTGAACTGAGTTGCTTTTAACAAGCCTGATAAGAGAAAATACGAAGGACCAGCACCTGTAAGGCAAAGCTTATTTAAGGTGCCCTAGCTGGATACAGAAGACCCCACCAAACAGTCCTAAAGATGGAATTTGCTTCAAAAGCTGTATTCATCATCTTAAAAGTGTACAGCTAATGAAATACGTGGCACTGCACCATAACACTGACTGATGAAGGTACACAGTGAACAAGTCTGAGTTTGTTCTTCTTTCTCAGGATCTCGTGAGTGGGCTGGCTGAGCAGTGGGAGTGGGGCAGCTGGAGAAAGAGGATGGCAGAAGGTGTGCGTTTGTGTTTAAATTACTGGGGTGTAATACAGAAGTTTAATATTAGCACAAGGCAGAGGAAAAAAATTAAATCTCTCCTTCGGGAGCGTGCGTTGAATCAGTAGTAGTGCTGAGAACTGAATTTAGGTCTTAATTTTCTGGTGTCTTATTTTCCCACGTTACCATCTGCATAATGTTTTCTTCCTGTGTTGTAACGTGCGTGAGTACTCGGTCGCTTTCCTTAGGAGAGGCTTTGTTGGTGAGTGTGAACTTCACAAATTACCCGTCAACAAATGTGCTGGCAGTTCCCTGTATAATTTCTGTGGGTTCGAAATGAAATCGTGTGGCTTCTTGGCAAACTCCACCGGGCTGAATCGCTGATCTTGGTGACTTGGTGAGAATACTCCTGCGGGCTGGACGCCACGCTGGGGCCTGGGGGCAGAGGACGTGGAAAGAGCTATGTCCCAGATCCCACTTGTTTTGAAATACCAATGTCCCATTGGTTGGTAGCGGTGCCTACAGACGTAGCCCGCTGTTGAAATAACTGCCAAGGAAGATCCCTCTGGGTTGAGCCTTTCCTGCTGCTGGCACGCGTACAGTTTTGCTCCTGTATGTCATCCTTTTTATATAGAGGCATCCCTTCAAAGGGGTGGAGGGAGTGTCACTCATTCTGTCCTTTGCCTGGGATTTAACAAGCAATACTGAGGTAATCCCTTCTCTGGCAGCCGTACTCCTCAGGCATCGATCTTATCTTGCTGTGAAAGCTGAAGAGATAGGGCTCTTGTCAGTGCTGGACCAGAGGAGATCTGAGGAGCTGCGAGGTGCGGCTGGAAGTGACTCAAAGGGAAAAGCATCCATTCTGAGCTGGTCCCTCCATCTAGGCCAGCCAGCTGCAGCAAAACCAGAGCGGTTCTCTGATCTTCAGCCTGGGCAAGGTCTCTGCGTCGCAACGATCGTAGTGCTGAGGCGGGCTGAGCTGTTGTTCAGTATTTTCCCATACTGCAGGCAGCCTCGTGCTTCAGTTTGTGCTGCCCTTGTTTAGGGGTTTCCTGTCATCCTGCTATTGCGGTGAGGACAGAGACATTTATCTTGCATCTCAAATGAAATTTCACGTCCCAGAGAGAGTAACTGATAACTCTGCATCTTGCACAGTTCTGTAGGTGTGACAGCCACGTTCCAAATAATGTGGCTATTTCTTGGGTGTTTTTTTATTTTTTTCAGGAAACTAAGTAATGTGTTGCATTTTGAGGGGGTTTGTCCTGTGTTTTTGTTTATGGGGGTTTTTTTCTCTTTTTTTTTTTTTCCCCAGCATCCAACGAGCTGCACTGGTGGTTCTGGAAAACTACTACAAAGACTTCACCGTCTACAACCCAGCCTTGTTAACAGCCTCCAAATCCCGTGCAGCCAAGCACATGGCTGGCCTGAAGGTCTACAATGTTGATGGTAGGTGAGGTGAAATGTAGTCTCTGAGACTGGGTGGGATGGGGAAGGGCTGGGTCGGCTTTATGCTTTGTTATGCACACATTCGCACCTTTTTGCTTTGCCAAATCCTTGTCTCTTGCTGGAAATCTTCCTGAAGGTGCTGAGTTTGCCTTTCCAGATGACTTTACAGATGTGTTTAGCCCACAATAAGGCTTTTGTCTTTGCCAGGTTGAAATAGCCGAGTTTTGGCTGAGGCTTAATTATTACGTGGCTTGACAAGCGCTTTTTGGCACCAGTGCTTGTTTGAAGCAACCTCTGCTTCTTGTCATCTGGGGTCATCTGCTTGGTTGTGATAGGACAATAAACACAACTTTTAACTGCAACTGAGTTCCCCGGTCATTTATTGTGCTGCTTCCACAGGAAGCCTTCAGGAGAGTGAAGGAGGTTGATACCACTGTGGGGAAGAAGCGACTCTGTAAGCAGCAGCCAGCAGTGAAAGCAGAGCCTGTCAAGCCTGCAGCCGTAGCCCTAAATTAGCTGTGCTTGGCTTATGCGTGGCCGTGCTCCCAGGGCATCCTGATGCAAAGCAGTTCATGGAAATTCAGAGACAGATTAACTGTCCCGCTTGAGATTTGCCATTCTACAAACCTGTTTCAAACTTTTGGGCTTGAGAGAGGCCTAGGGGGGAGGATGGACGGCTGGATAAAGGAGTGAAAACTGGACTTAATCACTTGACACTCTTAAACCCTATCAGTGAAAGCTAGGCTTGATAAGCAGGGTGTGCCCAGCCATCACAGCCCTTATAAATTGCATGTTCCTTTGATGGAAGTTGTGTAGGGAAGCTTTTATAGTGAAGGATGGATGAAGTCCTGTGACAAGATGAGGTAGGGCACATTCTGCCTGCCATGAATTCATTAGTATTGAAAAAAATCTCAAAAGCTTTGAGAGCCGGAAGGGAAAAAGAGACTTAACTGGGCAAGGTGGCTCTGTATGCAGGGTGTGGAGGCCAAAATATGAAGAATATCTGTCATATGGAAACACATGAGACATGATTAGTTTGCCTTCAACAAAGTTTTGGTGCCCTGTGGGTATGGAGCTTTTTAATTCCTTTTTTTCCTTCATTTCTGGTGACTGTAGAAGTTTCAAAGGCCTTACTCTAAATGTTTCCCCAAACCTGATGCAGTAGGTCTCAGTCTGTCAAAGTAACTGGAGGTTTAGATCCTTACAGTGAAAAAGATGTCCCCATCCTGACAGGGAGAGGGAGGAAGCCGCAGGTAGGGAGAAGGGCTTGCCTGTCCTGTGTCCCCCACTGTCTGGACTGTAGAAGATCTCAGGTGGGAGACAATGAGTTGAGTTTGAAAGGGGAAGCAAACAGACTTGCTCTATATTTTTTTTTAGAGCTGAAATCTTTCATTCCAGCTGCTCAGTGTCAGTGAGGCCTGGTGTGTGGAAAGTGAGGGCTTCCTGATCCCACAGGTGTCTGCACACCATTCAAACCCAAGAGCCTGCCAGGCTGGCTGCAGGACTTGCCATTCTGCTTACTGTCTGGTTGGTCTTCTCCTGTGCTGCAGCATCTCTTCAAGAGGTGACAGGGTCTCTGTTCCTGCAGCACCTGCTGGGATATTGGGACTCTCAAGCTCGGAAATAAAACTGCCTGTCTGGTAGCGTCAGTAGCTTAGGAGTTGTTAGCTCACAAAACTTGTAGGAGAGAAGGAACCAGGAGCAAGCTCCAGATGGCAAGCCTTTCCAAATGTCAAGATTTGTGAGCCTGCCAGTGCCTGAAAACTTGTGCCTTCCCTTCTGGGGCAGTACCAATTGCCTGGGCTGTTCCTTGTGCAATGCCACTGCCTTTGTGGATGGGGAAATCTCAGGCTTAGGGGCATGTCTTTGAGGAGATTCTCATCCATTTTATGAAGCAGAGTTTAGTTCTGGCTGCGGCTTACCTTGGCGTCCTGACAGTCTTTTACACCCTCCATATGAAAAGACAATAATGCTATTAAGGCAGCCTAATTTGTTGGCAACTTTTGTATTTGATACCGGAGCAGCCAGGAAGGAAAAAAAAGAAACCAAAACATCTTGCTGTAATCTCTCTTACACAGACTGGGGAGGCTCACCTTCAGAACAAGGCTTTTCATCACCAGGCATAGCCAATGAGGCACGTTACAGTTCTAACCCAAATTTGGGAGCTAGTGTCTTCCTTGAGTCATACGCTCCATTTCAGGGCTGTCAAAGCCTGAAGTGTTGGGCTCTTAAGAAGCTGTCTGTGTGAATGCTTGTCTTTCCCACTGCTAATCTTCAGGCTTCTGTCTTGGAATCTGGTTTGTGCTTTTTAGGAAAAAAATTTAAGAGTTGCCCTTGCATGAGCAGAACCGTTTTAAACGTGTCTGTGCAATTGATTGGCCTTAACCACTGGCAGTTGGAGAGTGTGGGCTTTCAGAGCAGTTAGTCAGAAAAGCAGCTCTTGGTGGTTTGGAGACAGTCCTAGACTTCCCTTTTTTTCCTCTGGGTAGACCCACCTCTGTCCCCTATCTTGATCGAAGGCTTGGTAGACTCTCCTGGGGCAACATTCTTGCCTTTCTGCCTGAACAACCAGAGCTGTGAGCTTCACGGCAGAGCTGCAGAACTTATTATTGCTCTTTAAGATAGCTAGTTAAGGTCATGGAGTAGGCAGCTCTGTCACTTGACCAAGTGTCACAGAGCAGATTGCAGTTTCCCCTGTTCCTGTAGCAGTGTAGGATGTTAATAGCAACAGAAGCTAAGCTGTAATAGTAGATGCTGCTGAGAGTGCCATGAGAAGCTACTACCCATACAGACCCCAGGCGATCCTGTTGCAGGACTGCTGCTCTGACAGTATCTGCCCTTCTGGAAACCCCTGTGCTTTGTCTAAAGGTGACCCTGCTGCCTCTGCATCCTGTTTTTCCTCCCTGCGTGTAACTGTCCGGCTTTCGTTCATTCATCTCCATGTCTCATGATGTTCTTGTGTTTGTCTTTCTCCTCTTTCCAACCCCTCACTTCTCGTGCTCTCACACTATTTCGTTGCTGAAATGTGGTGTGTTCCAGCTGCCCTTGCCTTCAAACTGAAAACGTACCTAACGGGTGGTAAGTTGCATCCTTGGCACGTGCCCCTCACCTCTGCCTTTTTGTGTGTCGTGCGAGACCCTTCATCCCAACTAACTTCCCTCATCCACGTGCCAGAGCCCCCTCCCTAAGCCTGTGCCGCACTAGCGGGGTTTCTGCCCGAGCTCTTGAGGACCGGGGGACGGTTTAGAGCGTCGGCCGGGAAGGCTGGAGCCGCAGAGCGCTTGTGACCGATGCTGTGGGGCGCCGGTCCGTCCCAGCCCCAAGGCCCCGCCGCAGTAACGCCACCTTTCTGGTCTCTGTTTTGCTCGCCCCCGCCTCCTGAAGGCCCAGGTAACAACGCGGCGGGGCAGTCCCGCGCCATGATTGCAGCCGCGGCCCGTCGCAGGGACTCCAGCCACAACGAGCTCTACTACGAAGAGGCCGACCACGAGCGCCGAGTGAAAAAACGCCGTGCGAGGTAAAGCCCAACCCCTCCCGGCTGCCGCCTCCGGGCGCCGCGACGCTGTCCCCTGGGGCTTCCCCAGCCCGACGGGGAGTCGGGGGGGACCCCCGATCAAGAGCTGGGGGTCGGCTGTAAATCTGTCACGGCAAAGAAGCGTGCGAAAGCTGGGTTTATAAAGGGTGGTGGTGACTACTGGAAGGAGCCGAAGAGTGTGCATAAAGCAGAGCCTGGGTATATGATGCAGATAAGCTAATGCAATGTCATGGATTAGGGAACAGCCCGGTGCTTGACTAATCTGTAGTTACTCGCTGTAGGAAATCCCATTATTTTTGTCCGTGCTCAGGCTGGTTGTCTCAGCTCCAGTAATCCGGGGACGGAATCAATGGAGCACTTGGTGTTGGCTGTTCGTGAGCAAGGAGAATGTCTGCAGGCAGTTTGACTGCCCTTTTCAATGAGATGGGGAGGAAAGACATGACCAGGAGCAATTACGTTTTGTTTTGGAGCATAGGTATGTCACACTTAGGCTGAAGAGTTGGTGCTTTGTTGAGGTGACCCGAGATAGTGCTTCCGTTTGCTCTGGAGCCTAATTACAGTTTGTAGTTAGCATACCTAACAGTCTGAGGCAAATTGCTTACGGACAGGCACCCCTGAGCTGAGCTGTGCTTGGAAGGAATGTGCCGTAACCAGGAGGAGCTGGCTTGTTTTGTGTTTTCTTTTGGCAGTTTATATTTCATTGGGAAAGCTCTGGCACAGTGTCTCCCCGAGCTTGCTTCGGTCTGACCTGTGCTCTGTAGCTGCTGTCTTTTGGGCTGACTTCCAGCCTCGGAGCAATAGGAACTTAAACTTTCCTCTGCGTGCAGCGTAGCATCCTAACTTGGGCACATCTATCTCCCTTGCTTGCTGAGTTCGGTTAGAACAGCTGCTTAGTCAGAGGAAAACCATCAGTCACTAGAAGATCAGGCCAGATGTTTCCAAGGAGGAAGGTCAGAGCTGCAGCAAAAAAATGACAGGAGGAGAGTAGAAACTGATTTCCACCGCCTGCCTCCCCCAAGTCAAATTAAACAAAACAGGCAAGGATTCAGGGCTTCTCATGCTGTTTCTTGTATGTAGCCTAAATACACTATGCTGTACCTCTACTCGTCACGAGGCATCTTCCCTGGTTTTAGGATGCTTTGGGCATTAAAGGTAGCGTGGACTGCCGTTGGTAACTTCAGTGGAAATCTAGTATGAAACGAGTCCTGTCTGGAGGAGCAAAAGAGTTTTGTGGGGCGAGTCTTCCATTATCATTGCTTTTTTCTCCCTCACTGCAGTACAGCCCCTCACTTGTTACTTAGCACTGGGCTAACTCGCAAGCGTGGTGTGGTATCTGTTTGCCTTTTTATGGCGTGGTCTTGGTGTTTGCTCACCTGTGCCCACGCAGGCACGGTTTGCAGAGGACATCTCTAGCTGCGGCGTGTTAGGAGTGAAGACGGGAGCCCCGTCACTGCTCAGCGGTGGAGTGCAGAGCAATCTCTTGGCAGCACAAGTTCCGTACCCAGTCGGTGTGAATTGGAGCAGACTGCAACTTGTGAGCACGGTCTGGGAGCAGCCTGTGTCCTGGGGTCGTGCTAGTGTGTAGCCAGCTTCTTTCTGACTGCCTGCCCAGCCTTAGTGCTTGGCGGGGCGGTACTGCGTGCTGGAACCGTTGTTTGCGAAGACAGGCATTCCACGCAAGGCAGCTGTGTCTTGTTTGAGTCACGCAGCTGATGTTTGTGCTGCGTTGGCAGAACCGAGTACGACGCTCAGGCTTTTAAAGTCTTTATCCTGGTTTATGACC
Source organism: Actenoides lindsayi (assembly GCA_025331215.1). Lineage (NCBI taxonomy): Eukaryota > Metazoa > Chordata > Aves > Coraciiformes > Alcedinidae > Actenoides > Actenoides lindsayi. The sequence continues at coordinate 60,685 of WTSP01004547.1, read as the reverse complement.
CTCAAGCGCTGGATGGTTTGGACCAGGAAAGAAAAGCTGCTGTCTGCCCCTCAGACTGTCGGTAGAGAAGATGTTCTGTAAATTGTCTGATGGCAGGCAGTGCCTCAGTAGCAGAGTTGGGAATAGGAGATTTTAAACCCTGACTCCCAGGCTCTGCCTTAACCGCAGACCCATCCTACCTCTCGTGTTACGACTCTCGCTGTCCTGATTTTCCTCCTGCAGGCTTGTGGTTGCAGTAGAGGAGGCTTTCACTCACATCAAACGCCTCCAGGCAGAGGAACAGCAGAAAGCTCCAGGAGAGATGATGGACCCTCGAGAAGCAGCCCAGGCAATCTTCCCCTCCATGGCAAGAGCTCTGCAGAAGTACCTTCGCACCACCCGCCAGCAACAGTACCACAGCATGGAGAGCATCTTGCAACACTTGTCCTTCTGCATCACCAATAACATGACACCAAAGGTAATGCTTTCTGGATGCAGGCAGGAGGGAGGAAGGGATGGCACGTCTGTGTGTGCGTGCGGAACAGAAAAGGGTCAGGGGAGGTGAGTGGAAGTTTTCCTGGTTGCTGTTTCTGATGTGATCAGTGCCTTGTAGATTACATCAGGTCTTAAAAGGAAGTAATGCTACCTCTGCAGCATCTGCTGTCTCTTTTTATCTGAAAGTGCCGATGAGAATTGTTCACTTGGTCAAACCACACTTTGCTGCTTCATTTCCCTGGCTGTGACTGTTGACTTGCGGACACGGGGAAGGACTGAATGATGAGGGAAACAGGTCACACGATCCCTCTCCCACTCTCCACCTTCCTCTCTAAGAACACCCCACAGTACTAGAGAAGGATTAGAAATGTGACAATTTACTCCTGGGCATTTGCCCAGGGCTTACTATGCCAAGAGTAGAAATGCTGTCAAGACATGGGGCTTAGCACCCTCTCACTGGGATCCACCTGGGACCTTGCCCAGGCACGCAACGGGGAGTTCTGCTGCCATTAAGATGGCAAAGGAGACACCAAAACACAAGTAAAGGGTGTTCCCTGTTCTGCTTTCAGTTTTGCAGCCTTAGTCAGGCTGTAAAGCTAGGAACCTCTTCTTTGCACTTCAGCTTTGAGGGCCTGAAGAAGGGAGGGGGCCAACTATTGCATCTGCCTGTCAGGGGCTGCAGCTTTGGGATGGGTTATGGGTCTGGTAGGGGAAAAATGACCTCTACTGAACTACTGCCAGATGGCAGTGCTGACAGAAGTCTGGTCTGTAACGCTGCAAGCTTGCTGGAATGGACTGAAAGAGGATCTCCCGGTGCTTATGTCTGTTCCTGGGGTCCGAAAAGCTGGGAGGGACTGGGGAGAGGATGTCTCCTGAAGCATGGAAGCTGAAACAATTTGTAGCACGACAAGTCCGTGCTCGCAGAGCTGTATCTGGTGGTGGGAAGAGAGCATCGCTGCAGAGTGAGTCGTGGGACTGGCGCTAATGCCTGTCCCTCTCTTGGCAGGCATTCCTGGAGCGTTACCTCAACCCAGGCCCAACCCTCCAGTACGACAAGGATCGCTGGTTCTCCAAGCAGTGGACGCTCGTCAGTGAGGAGGCGGTCACAAGCGGGTTACAAGACGGTGTTGTGTTTGTCCTCAAGTGCTTGGACTTCAGCCTCGTTGTTAATGTGAAGAAGATCCCCTTCATCAAACTCTCAGAAGAGTTCATAGACCCTAAATCTCATAAATTTGTCCTCCGCTTACAGTCTGAGACTTCGGTCTAAGGGATTTTGAGGGTGGGTTGTTTGGAGATTCTTTTTTGTTGTTGTTGTTGTTGTTTTTTTGGGGTTTTTTTTTTTTTTCAATATTGTGCTTTTGTGTTTAATTTCCCCAATGCTGACTGAAACTGGCAGATGATGGACCAGTAATATTTGACCATCTGCACTTTATTTGGAAAGGGGAGGGGTACTTGGGATATCTTATCTAGAAAGAAATATCTTAAGAGGCGACAGGGTGACTTGGCTCGGTTAGCTCAGCCTTGGAGACAGAACAGATTTTAATGGGTTTTTTTTTCTCTTCCCCCCACCCCCCAACTCTCCAGGCATACTGTAAATCTCACGCTCGCTCTCTCCGCACGATTGCAACATCGGCATTTTTGTTGGAGCGCTGCCTTACACCGTGCGTGTGCCTGTGCTCTCCTCTCTCTGCTTTCGCCGTTTCGGACAGCGGTGCTGCTCACCTCTCCGCTCCTGGAACCGGCTTGCCTGGGGCTGTGGCAGTCCCTGGTCGCTCGTGGAGGGGAGAGGGTATCAAAGGGCTGCTTCCGTGAGACACCTAATCTGGAGGTTGAAGGCTCTCTTAATTCTTTTCCTCCTTTCCGCGTGCCCTCTTCTTCTCAGTGCTGGACCGCTATGAGCACAGTGGGGTGGTTTTGCTCTCTCCCGCTCTGTGAGGTTGCTTCTCTTGAACTCGCTCAGCCCATCTCGCAGCTTTTCAGGTTTTTCTGGGTTTTCTGTTGGTTTTGCTTTTTTTTTTTTGTTTGGTTGGTTTTTTTTATCCAGTGGTTGTTAGTGAAGCAGTTCTGCATGACACAGCTCCCTGTTATCTCTCATCTGCTTCCCTCTCTCCTGCTTGCCCACATCTTTTTTGGGGCACTCCCAAGGCTCCCCATTTCTGTCCCTTTCTCTCTGGCCTTTTGAATGTGTTTCTCCAGACACAGTCCCCTCGGGGTTTGCCTTATCCCGCCACTTCCTTTGGCACCTGCAGGGGCTCTGTATTTGCACTGGGACAGGGCAGACAAATAGCTGGCTCCTCCTCAGATAAATCACAGACCCTCCCTACGGCTGATGGGAGAGAGTGCAGAGGGGAAGGGGGGGTGCAGGCAGGAATGTACCCCTCCCTCTCTAGCTGGCTTTGAGCATGTCTGGTGGAAAGACGGGCAAAAGCACTTCCCTCCTTGAGGAGAGCAGCCAGGGAAGGGCTGACTTCTGCCATGGGCACTTGCTTTGGAGAACTGCTGTGCTCTGGAAACGCTGCACTGTGTCCTTCCCCACCATACGCCTTCAGCTATAGCTAAGAAATACCAAACTATGTCTGAATGTCGAAAATCTGCCTGCCTTTCTTGGCCTTTCTGTGCTGTGGGAGTTTCTGCTCAGTGCTGCGATCTGCTCCTGAGAGATGCAGTTCTGTTTGTAAGGCCAGCGTCGCCCATCAGTGCAGCTTTGGTGTCTGACTTGAGTGTCACCTGAGTTTTACGGGGTTTTGGAAGGTTTGCTTATAACGGTGAGCCTAAAGCAATGTCTGAAGTCTGATTGTCAGCACAGGGCATACTGTGACTCTGGAGCCAGCTCGGAGACTGGCAGTGACCTACCCTCAGTTAGGTCCCTCTAAGAACACACACCCACACACACACACACCCCAGCTCTGTGTCTGTGGATTTTCACGTGTGATTGGAAACGCTGGATTCATTATGCCCAGTCTTTTGCCATGCAAATATCTTTATCAGGCAGGATCTGACCTGCCCTCCATATGAATGTCTTAACATAGAGGCCCCCAATTCAGCGAGGTACTTAAGCCAGTGCCTTTCACTGTCAGGGCCCATGTCTTCTGAGAGGGGCTGTGAGAGACCCTCCTGACAGCCCTTCCTCGGGCTCCTTCAGCAGCTCGTGGGGCTGCCTCCATGCTGCCACCAGTGCGAGGTGGCCCAGCCAAGGAGTGGGGCTCTGCTAGTCCTGTGTAGCGTGGCTGATGTGGGCTGGCTAGTGGCCACCGCAACTTGGTGGGAGGGAGCAGCCATTTTAAGCAGGGGTGCTGGGGACGGGGTGTGGGGGACCCATCCTTTCTCAGCTTCAGCAGCACTGGAGCTGTATGCCCAGCAGCATGGGCAGATAGCCCTCTTGAGATGAAGGGAGCACTCTAGTGAGCACAGGCCCAAGGTGGCAGTTCCCCATCCGAGAGACAGGTGACTACCATGCATTTGTCAGGAAGGTCCAGTGTCCTCTACCTTTCTTACAAGGGCATGGTAGCCACCTGGATCCTGCCTTCTCCATGCAGTGTGCCAGACATGGTTGTGAAGAAACTAGATGGCGTGGTACCTTACAGGATCGGGCCCACATTCCTTAAGGGATGGGAAGTAGGTAGAGTTTTCCCTTCTCTAAGCTTCGTGTTTGGGTTTCTTTCTAGGTCGTGCTTTCCTTTAGGAAACTCCTAAAAGGAGAGGACTCCTTCATTGACTGTGGCCTTTGCAGTGTTTTATTTTGACGAAATTGGTTTATTCCTTTTCTTAAGAAAATAATAATTAAAAAAAAAATAAAAAGGAAAGGGAGGGGGAACAGGTAGTATCTCACGCTTGGCTCTCCTAAAGATGTGCGTGTCTGGTTTTTACGATGTGCATAAACAGCGAGGTGGGAGAGACTGGGAGTAGCTTGGGAGACTGTGGAGCACTTAGGCCTCTGTGCAGGCTGCTGCCTGAGGCTGAATTGGCTCCTTTCTATGAAGCCAGAACAAGAACCACCTTGCCGGGGGGGACTTGGGTGTGTCGTGTGTGTGTGAGAGCACCTTGTCACAGGCACCTCTGCAAAACTTTCCTGCTTTCCCAGGATTTCCTTCCCCTTTCCTTTTCCCTCCCCCACGAGGGGCGTTGTCTGGCAATATCTGCTCAGGAAACTCTTGTCTTAATTGCGTTAAATCCTTGAACACGTGGAGAACCAGAGGGAAGCGGCGTGTGCTCGCTCTGGGTCTGCTCCCTCGGCTGCCTGCTGTGGTTCAGCGCTGCCTTTTCTGCCTGCCACTGAAAGAGGCACTGTCAGCAGGGGCCAAATCCTGTATCACACGCTCTTCCCTGTCCCAGCAGCGTGAATGCTTTGCCTGATGAAGTCCGAAAGAGAGGACGTAGCCTCTCGAGCAGTCTCCTTCGAGATCCAACCTGCTTAGGAGTGAGGACAGACTAAACGGGGGATCGGGACTCCTGAGTATTCCCTGCTTTGTTTTGGTTGATGATGGTTTAATTTTTCAGGGTGTCTTGTTGGTTCCCTCCCCGACTCTGGGCAAAATCAGGGGACCGCTGTCATACCTACCTCACTGGGGTGTTGTGAGGCTAAACTCACCTTGTTGTCAAGTGCTTTGAGACCCACGGATGGATCTGTGGCATCTACGGGAATTGAAAATCTTCATAAAAATACTGAGTGGTGAGAGCAGACTGGTTTGTTTAACTCTGTTTATAGCCAGCTAATGAGTAAGAATCGAGTCACGGGGAACGAAGCTCTGATCCAAATCCTCCAGTCCTTACTTCTGCAGAGCTTGCCAAAAGCTGAGCATAAATGAGGCTTGTAGGGTTTGCCAGCAAAGCGCAGGCTGCTTTCCTCCAAATGCCTCTCCTATCCTGCACTGTCTCCTTGCACTGTCCCTCCTCTCTCCCAGCCTGGATGCTTGTACCTGTCTGGGAATTGAATTTTTTTTAGAATTCATGTGGTTTTTAAGACAACCCCATTTGTGGTGAAGTGGACAATGTACCCCCCCAGAGGACGTCCTTGCACTGGACACCCTTCCCTAAAGGCTGAACCATTTGATAAGGTGCCGTGTTGCCTAGCTAGGAGTGGTGTTGCCCCACTCCTCTCTTCAGTGTTGGTGTTTTTCCTGTGATTCTCAAGTATGCTGCTTGGATACTTTAAAGACTTTGTTGTTTTGCTCTCGGATTTGTTACAGCCTAAATCCAAAGCCATGCTGTAGATCTTCTAAAACCAGAAGAGGCTAAGACTTTCAACTGTTCTGGAGCAGATGGAAATGGCTGTGGGTTTCCACGAAGGGTGACTTTCTCTTTCATGGCTAGAGTGTGGAAGATTTGGGTTTCTTGCAGCTTCTAGGACTGTAGGGTCTGATATGAGACCCTTAATATCTTGCCAGTCCTGTAACTAGTCCTGTGCAAAGGTTGTTGGCCCATCTGTTACTCTCTCATTGCCATGTGGCTGCAGCCATCCGTGTGTAGTCTCTGTGGGGCTGCCCCAGGTCTCAGAGTCCGTTCTCACTCTCAGGAGCAGATCAGGCAGAGCTCCAGAAGTGTAAGCATTCTAGCATTCCCCTCCATAGCTTACCAGTCTCTGTGGGCAACTGCCAGTTTTCACCCTGAGGAGGGGAGATGTTGCCACCCCTACAGCCCCGTAGGCAGCAGGATAGCTGGGGAGGGAGGGAGGGTTGTGCACCATGCACGAAAAGGTGACACGATGCAGATTGCTCACAGAGCAAGGTCAGCTCCTACTTCTGGAGTTGTCTTCAAGAGCAATCCCCCATGAAGGGGGATATTGGAGAGAACAGGAGATCTGATTTCAGGCTCTACCAGCTATTCCTCTGACTTCTGCCTCAAAATTTTTTCCTACACCAGCAACTTCAGTCACTCTGGCTCCCATCCTCCCCTTGCTGTGTCTTTTTTATCTCCGAAGTTCCCTAGTGAAGCAGAACAAGTATCCGCTGGGACAGGAGGTGCTGGGGCTGCAGTTTGGAGCTCAAGGGCAGGTCAGGACAAGTCTGGGGGAGATCCAAACAAATCCCAACCCTCACAGAGCCTCTTAACCTCTTCCTTTGGGATGGGGATCTCCACACAAAGTCTTGGGAATCTGCAACTGCCAAAAGCTGTGGGGAAGCAGTTTCTGAAGCTGACCCTGCTTTTAGGTCTCGCTTGAGACGTGTTTGTTTCCAGCACTTGCTGCTGAAGGAATCCGAAAGATCCCTACTGTACTCAACGTGGAAACCTATTGGAAGCCAATTTCATCTTGCTTACCGAAACTTGTAAATCTGCCCTGTTCAAAGGCGAAATGAAAGTCTGCCAGTCTATTGTAAAAATGCTGTAGTCTGGCCCCAAACTCGGCTCTTCCGTTGTGCTGAGTTCTGCCCTGCCCTGGGAGAGCTGGTCCCGAGATGTGCATGCAGGTGTCTGTTTTCTCATTCAGCTCGTGTGTGTCTATGTGCTTTTTCCCTTCTAGGTGTGTGCGTTCTGCATGTCGAAAGCCTCAAGCCAGGCTTGGTGGTTCAGTGTTTACTTTGTTAAGAAGGAAGCGCTCTTGGGATTGAGCTGGTTTGGGTTTGGTGGGGTTTTTTTCCCCTTAAAAAAAAAAAAAAAGAAGAGTAGAAACTCCCCCAAATTTCTGTTCTGAAAGATGACAGCTTTGGGCCATGAAGTCTCCTACAGGAATACACATCCTCCTGCGTTCAGGCTGCTGCCTCTCAGAGATGCTGACCAAAAGTTGCCATTTCCAGCAGCTGCTGTGTGACCGGTGCGAATCCCTTCAGGATGCTCCTGAGCCAGGTCCCCGCCGCACCAGTGGTACCGCTGGTGTCACCCAGCCCTCTGGTTCCCTCCAAGAGACTGCGTTTTCTTATCCCTGTAACCGAAGCCCTGCGGGCAGCAGGCAGCCAGCCCTGCCCGGAGAGGGAACCCTTCCCTCCAGCTGCTTCCTGGGCACCTCTCACCAGCGCTAAGGATGCTTGGGGGGGGGGGTATCTCCTGTGTGCACTGGGGGGGATGCTGTGGCTCGCTGCCTGCACAGACCTAACTGTGAAGAAACCTGACACTCTTCTGTGCCTGTTTTCTTTGATTCAGCATTCTTGTGTCTTGGGGACGCGGGTGGGAGCAAGCGCCCTTCCCTCGCCCTCTTTTGATCACTGTGTAATACTCTTTTTCTACACAAGCTGTGTATAGTAAGGTGGGTTTTACCAAGGTTTTCTAATTAATAGACACTAACCAGCATTTCTTTTTGTTTTGGTTGTTTTCTTGGTTGTTTTTGGGTTTTTTTCTTTCCCTCTTCTTTGCACATGTGACTTTAACTGCAATGGTACATGGTCTTTCTGTTCTTTTTTTAATCGTGAACTTAAGTAAGCAAATTCCTGGTGTCTGTGACATTAATGCACTGTGGATCTAGCCTAGTAACTTGTTCTGTTCCAAGCCGGGTTCTCTTAAGTTATAGCTGGATGGGGTTTTGTTGTTTTTAAACTGAAACATAAAACCGTTTTACACTTTGCATATTTTGTACAGTAAAATTCTGGAAATAAACTGAAACCAGATTCAATTGTCCCACTCCTTCCTCTTATCCTTTCACACCAAAAAAAAAAAAAAAAAAAAAAGAGAGAGAAAGAAAAAAGCTTTTCTGGCCTTTAAGCATTCCTTAGCTGTGGCTGGGAGGGGCTCTGCAAACATGTGGTTTAACCTTCTTGAGGCTGTCTTTTTGTCACCCTCGTTCCAGACCTTTCTGATCTGCCCTGCCACAGTAAAATGCAAACTCATTTATCACTCCTGAAGAAAGACTGGTAGGGGAGTTCTTTGAACACCTGAAATCTCAAATGATGGGGAGCAAATGCAGCCTAGAGGGGGGGGCATTACCGGAGCTGGAACAGGTTTTTCTGCCTCCTGCCTTCTCAGAATTTGCACACAAATGATGAAGTGCAGGATTCGTTGCTGGGTTCCTTATTTGGACCTTGGTGGGGCGGAGGAGGAGCGGCGAGAGGCGGAAAAGCCGGTGCTCCTTGTTTGTGCGGATGCGAGCCCGCGCTCTGCTAAAAACCCTGTGCTCTGCTAAAAACCCCGTGCTCTGCTAAAAACCCCCGTGCAGGGATCTCGCCTCAACAGCACCTCTGGGTGCGGCTTTCCCCACCTCCGCTTTCCGCCGAGGGCTTGGAAAGACCGAGCGGCTGTGCCCCAGGAAACGTGGGAGCGGACTTCTTAACCTAGACGGTCCCTGCTACCTGCTCTTCAGGAAAGCCCCCTTTCGTGGGGGGTACCAGGCCTCGCTGCTGTGCCCAGCCCAGCAGATCTCCTCGGTGGCTTCGGCCGCTGGAAAAATCCACAGGATGCTGCTGTGCAGTAAAAAACAGAGCGTGTCTGTTGTGGAGATAAGCGGGACGCGTACAAATGTTGGTGGAAAGTAACTGCCGAGTGGGGAATTGTCTGCCTGGGGGGAGATGGGTGTATTTAGGCTACAGGGCACTGAGCTAAGGGCCGAGAGGAAGCAGGAAGGGTGGGACGGGGGGGTGTGCTCAGTCCTGCCTCCTGCCCTCCCTTGATCCCTCTGGTTTTGATCTGTCCCCATCATCCTGCCGGTGCTTTGACAGTGCCCAGCCCTGGGCTGTTTTGTCGCGCAGCTCCTGGAGGTGGGCAGGGAAAGGAAACAACATTGGTACTGCCCTGTAGAGCCTGTGATGGGTGTGCAGCCATTGCTGGTCCCCTTCTGTCCCTCAGAGGAAGACCTGATTTGCCAGACTGGAGCTGTGTAGGTGAAAGCTCTGTGGGAACCAGCCACGGGTGTGTTGCAGGAAGGTGTAAGCATCAGGAATTTGGCACAAACAAGATAATGGGCTTGTCAGTCTCATCCTAGGCTCTTAGCCATGAGGGTTGTATCTTTACGTATGAATTCAGCATGCTCTGTTTCATTTGTGGCTTAGCGGTGATACCAAATCAACACCCAATTGCTGCCATTTGTGGCCCTTTCTCTTCTGACGTGGGTTGTGGAAGCTGATGGAAAGAACAGGCTTTGCTAGAGGAACTAGTTCCTTTGGCCTTCTCCCAGAGCTCAGCTATCTGAATCATAAGGGGCTGTGGTGTTGTAGCTCAGCAGAAATCAGAGCTGAGGGTGCTGTTCTGGTTTGGCCAAGTTTTTCACTGAAGTTGCAGGGGTCTCTGAGCCGTGATGGAGCCTCAGGTGCAATCATCAACTGACCCCGGTAGGTGATGGGACCAGGCCTCACACTTATGGTTGGTCAGAAAACATCAGTTTGGGGGAATTCACTGGGGACGTATGGGTCAAAGGGACTGCATACAGTCAAGGTCTAGCAAATGGGTTACGAAAGGGATTTGCCACCTTAGGCAACTCCAGAGCCTTGCATGAAGCACCAGCATCACCTCACTGTACAGTATTGTTAACTAAATCAATAGGTCAGTGGAACATCTGGCTATGGAGGTGGGCAGGACTTCAAGCCCCCGAACAGCTTCTACAAGTGCTATGTACGGGCTATTCTGTCTCAGCCCCAGATCTGAACTCCTGAGAGGGACAGGGAGGGATTGAACTTGAAGGTTTCCAGGGGGGCCTGGAGCTCGGGGCAGGTGGGGTGGGTGCGAGGGGAAAGGGGATCTTTCAGCAGGATGTAGCGTCTCACAACAGCATGCAGGAAGGGAAGGTGTGTTGGGAGTTGGCCAAGTGAAGTGCTTTGGTTTGTCTTTCAACACCACTCCCGAGTTTATGTTGGACTGGGAAGGTGATGGGTTTAGGTTACAGTCCTTTCCGGCACCGACAGAGAATTTACCGGGGCGAGGGTGTGCGTTCCCTTTTCATGTGCGCATCCATGCACTGCCAGGTCAGGAGGTGCTGAGAGAAGAGACAGCACTGAGCATAACTTGTCTGCAGATGTCGGTAGGGATAGCCTAGCAGGGCGATTGCGTCGGCATAAATCACTATCTGTGAACAAGGTTACCCCACTTGCTTTGAAATGCTGCAACAAGTTTTACAGCCCAGCTGTGAGCATGTGGGCTGGCTTATACTGACACGTTCCTAGGAAGATGGAGAGAATCTCAAGTGGGAAGAAAGCTGTTTGTTTTCCTCCTTCTCCTCCGTCTCCCCGTTGCCCTCCATAATGAACTTGGAAAAGGCTGTGGGTTGTCGTGTTTTTTTTCTCACTAGCTACTGGTTAGGTATTGATTTGTGATCAAGTTGGGGCCCGCTGCGAGATTGCCAGCCTACTCCAAAGCCCTGAGCTGATTTGCCCTTCCAAAAGATTCCTCCAAAATCTGAGGAGCTGAGTGGGGTGAGTGCTCAGCTAATGCAAATAACCTGTGGATGCCAAGAGCCCTCATGCAGTGGTACCGCTGCTCGCTGGCTTTCCAAAGCCTGGGGGTCCTGCCCATGGGAGGAGGAGAAGAGCTGTTTGCTGTTGGGACCACAGCCAAGATGAAGGGAGCAAGCAGTCTTGAGGCTCTGTCTCTCTAAATAAAAGCTAGACGAGGAAGAAGAGAGAGAACTTTTACCTGTGGATGTATTTGGGACAGCTGAGTGTGTCCGCCTTGCTTGTGTATCCAAATACAGAGGAAGGAGCAAATACGAGAGAGAGAGACAGTGAGACAAAGAAGAGGCAGCATGAAATGAGTGGAAGAGGCCTTGGAGAATAGGTTGTGGTTTTTCCCTCCAGCATCCTTAGAAACATGAAGGTACGGAGATCTTTTAAACCAGAGACACCACAAATGGCTCTAGGCATGAAGCCACTCCGTAAATGGAAACCTTTTCAGCCTCTTCCAAAGGTAAAAATCAGGCTGCCAAATGCTTGTACATCCACAGTCTTGATTGTCCTTTTTTTTTTTTAGTTTCTTTTTCTTTTTTTTTCTTGCTACTTGGAAAGGTATCATGAATTTAAAGTGGATGCATGGAGAGAAGGAGGTTTTATTCAGCCTCTCTGGATTTTTTTAGAGCACTTTAGCTCTTTGAGACCTCTCTTCAGCACAAGTCAGATGCTCTGAGCGTGCTTTAAAAGCGGGAACAAGAAGAAGCTGATTATGTCTGGGCCACAGATGTGAAACAGATCTGCAAACCTTTTAGCTGCTATTTTGTAAAAGCGTGTTCTTGAGTACTCATCATACCAGATCCTACAGTTGATTATAATTTTGCTTTGCAAGTGGCTGGGAGAAACTGGTTTAGTAATTCAGTAACTAGACTGTGGGAAGCTGTGCAAATTCCTTCAGCGATTTCATTTGATGGGGACTGAAATATTCTTCAAACATTTAGTTACTTTTGTCGTCCAACAGCCTCTTTCTTTGTCGCTGGCAGGATCAGGGCTTTGATGTGTTGGGTTGAATTTTAAAGTAAAAAATCTAACACCAGGCCAATTTCAGGGCTGCTCTCTGGATCGACATATTCCTGCATTACTGAGGGACCTGATTCAAGCTGGGCTTCCTCCAGATCCAAAAGTGAAGGATGAGGTCACCCATGGCTACTTAAGTCATTTGCCACCCACAATAGAAGGAGGGCTCAGTCAGGGCAACCACTGGTCTTCTTGGGCAGGTAGATGGCTTTCTGGCTGCTGTGGAAGTACAGGATGACCCCTCCAGCAAACTCAGTTCATTTAACCCTCCAGGCTTATTTCTTGTGGGCAAAGTCGTGCCCCTTGTCTTCTGATCAGGTGGTGTAGTGGTGGGATTGCTGGTGGCACTGGGGATTACTGATCTCTTCCTGCAGCTGGCAGCAGTTGGGGCTTGGTTGCAGGGTGTTAGCTCCTCATCTGGATTTTGGGACAATGGGAAAAGATATGGACCCCCCTAAAAATTCCTGGTATTTCCTTGGTGCTGAGGCTGATGAAACAGCTTCACCTTGAGTGTGTCCTATCTGTCCCTCCCCAAAAGGAAAGCCAGTCTCAGCCTTATCCTGCTGCCTTTCACCTTGGGAAGGAAATAGTATCCCTCTCTGTGTTCACAGACACGGCTCATGGCATGGGGGGCCACCATGGCCAGTAACTGGCAATGGTGTGAAGGAGGCTGCTGTCTCCCTGGCTTGGGAATGAGCTTAAGCAGCAGGGGCAGGGGAGGTCCTTGTCCTTAAGAGACCCTTGATACCATATGCTGTGGGGGTGGGCCAAGGAGAAGAGGAAGACAGGATAGATAGAAATGGAGAGAGAAAATAGATTAGGGGAGCCAGTTAAGACCAGAAGAGTACTAAGTCATGAGGCATAAAATAAGGTGGAAAAGCTATGGGGTTTTTTTCCTTGTTTTCCATAGAATACGGACAATACCAGAAGCCCTTTGGGTGCTTTGCTGGTCTTCTTCTCAGCGGGGGGAGCAGAAGAGGAGAGTGAGGCACCGGAAAGATCTGCTTCCATCCCCAAAGCTGCCTGTAATCTGACTCCAGAAACGGATCTTCAAGCTGCAAGGAAGCTCTGTAGCTTGCTTCCCCCCCCTCCCCTTAAATAGTTTAGCACCTTTTAAACCTGGCAGGGAGCATTCTGGGAGCTGGGCCAAGAGGCCTGACTTTGCTCTGGACCCTACCCCATGGTCCATGTTGTCATTAGACATCACCTTCTGCCAAACAGGTGTGAGGGCCATCCCACATCTGGCCCCAAGGACTACTGACCATTGAAGGTCTTCTTTGCCTGGGAAAAGGGAGTGGGGAAAAGGCAGGGGCTGCTGCAGCACGGAGCGTTGTCACAAAGTCTTGGGTCACGGGTAGGACACAGTCCTGCTGGCAGATCCTCATTACCAAGGTTAATTACCCTTCCTGCTGTGCTCTGCTGCTTCCAGTTTCTAACGGATGGTGTTGCCCTGTACGGTGTAGATGTACCTGGGGTGTAAAAGTAGCCAGGAGGCAGTTTGCTTTTCCCTGGAGGGCTCTGTTGCTTGTTGCCTGCTCACCCATTCCCTCTCTTCAGCCCCTGAAGTCCAGGCACTGGTGTGGAACTGGCTGTTTGTGGGGCTTCCCCAAAGACAAAGCTTTGCTGGGGCAGAGGGGAATCCAAATGCAATCCTGGCCTATTTTCACTACAAGTCAGTGGCAGCTGGGAAGTGATATATTCCTGTCTAATTAATGATTTCCCTGGGAATAAAAGGCAATGTTTTTTGTTTGGTCTCTGTAACGAATCAATCATTTCTGAGGTATAATGTGCAGACAGACATGGAGAAGCAGCTGGTGTCCTCGGCTGTACGTGCATGTTCATTCTGGGATGGGAAGCAGCCGAGATCTCTGCTTTCACTGCAGGGCCGTTCTTCTCCCAAAGGCAGCACAGGAGACTCTCACCACTCCTCAGAAACATCATGGAAAACGCTGACCCTGAAATTATGGACTAATCTGTGATTTCTGGAGTGCCTTCCTTGTCTTCTCCTTCTGGAGCTGTTTCCCAAATGGATGACATTAGCTCAGCGCAGTTTCGGGTTCACAGAGCCTCTCCATCAGTGTCCTTGGGTCCACTGCAAATGCAGAAGCTTTCTCCTCCATGCTTCTTATGATAGCTGCAGTATGTGGCTCTTGATGAGTTTCCCTCTCCCTCAGTTGTTGTGCATGAGCAGCATGGGGTGGCCTGTGGTACAACACACCAAGCAGACCCTTCTTCCGTGGCCCCTGGCCTAGTGTCTGGGGACTGGGAGGAGGTGGCATATGACTTCATCTTCTTCACCCATATCACTTGTGAGGGAAGTCTTCACTGATGTTGAGGGCTGCTAAGACCAGGTTTTGGGGTGCTTAAAAGTGACTGATCAGCTTGAAGCACTCGCAGTTGGTTGAGGACAAAATACAATTCCTTGTCTTTAAGACCTATTTAATGTGGATGTCTAAGTAACAATTTGAAGAAAAAGAGCTAAGTGCTGTGAGAGGGACAATCTTGACAGACTTGCCTGTAGAAACACTCAGTGCTGCCTTTAATTTTTTAACTAAAGAAGTTGGGGTGTTTTTGCTGGTTCCTCCTCCAGATGTACTGACCTTTTGCTTTTCGGGGTGTAGTGGGCAGGATTAGATTGACTTTGCTTCTCAGGGCCCCCGCTACCTTTCAAATGCCAGTTCTGCTTGCTCCTGACAGAGGAGCCCAAGAGTGCCTGTGCCTGGGGTCCTGCGTGTGATATGTCCCCATATCAATGTCTTACCTTGCCCTGCAAGGAAGACACTTCAGTTCAAGCTGCCGTGTCCTTCACAAGGGGTATTGCCTCGTTCAGTGGTTGGGTCACTATGAACTCAGGGCAGACGAGGTGTTACTGGTGAATGAGAGAGGCTTTTCTGCCTACTCATCCTCATTGCTGCAATCCTTCCCCTCTGCAGCATTTTCTTAACTTTTTATGTGTTTACCCCAAAATCTGAAAATAAAAAGTTCCTGTTTGTGGTCAAAGAGAACAATGAAAACTGTAATGGGGTGATGAGGGAAGAGAAAAAGGGTGGCCTTATTAGGGACTGTGCTGGCACCATGAAGGAGTGGCAGCCATGGGATTAGCCCTTTCTCTTGTAACTCAGAGGAAAAGTTCCATAAACCACTGACACCAGCCCCAGTATGAGCTCAGTCTCAGTGGCCTCTGTAGAAACCCAAGCACTGCTTCATTAAGTACTTCCACCCTCTGCCCAGACCTCTGTTGCTTGATGGATTGAAATGTGTCCGTGCCTGTGAAACACCCCTGTGCTTGAACACATCAGTCGTGCAGTCTGCAGGGTCTGCCTCTCAGAGTATCTGGAGAGGAGCACATCAGCATAGATGGGCATCCACAGTGGGAGAGGAGGTGCACCGAAAGTACTCGGGCAATCGGGATGTCCAGAGACAATGCCAGTTAGGAAAGGCAGTAGAGCAACATTTCCTTTACTCTTTGTGTTTATAGAAATTCATAGCTCTCTGTAGTGACTCACCTGGAGCTGCAGGGCCTGTGTGGGCTGTTACCTCACGCAGGGTGAAACTGTGCATGTTCTACTCCTGGGAGTAGCCCCAGGATAAAGATAGACAAGTCCTTTTCTCAGGTGAGTATTTGTCCCTTAATCACAGCCTAGGAGATTACTAAATGGCTATTTTTGCTTGTTCTTGCTCCTTACCCACGGGCATCAATGAGACCTTGAGTACTGCTTGCTCCCTCTCTCTGAGCTGGGAGTCTTCCAGAAAGCATCTCAAGGAAACAGCTGAAAGATGAGGTGAAGGGCACCTCCAGCCAGGAGAAAGGGGTGTGTGAGTGAAAGAGAGGAGATAGATAGATAGATAGATAGATAGATAGATAGATAGATAGATAGATAGATAGATAGATAGATAGATATCCAGCTTCATGTTGTTCATGCTGGCAATTTCCACCAAGGGGATATGGCAGATGTATAAATATATCAGTATTACAGCTTTTTTTTTTATACTACAGTTTCAAATTTCTATTTCAGCTAATGTAGAGAGAGAGAGAGTCAAAGACACTGATCAACAGGAGGGGAAAAAAAAAAAAACAACAAACCTATAAAATCTTGCTTTGCAGTTCATCAGATAAAGGAAATATATAGCGTGTAAACCTTGTTTCTCATCAGGCTGATTCACATTCATATAATGAGCTCTGATTCTCCTGTCCCTCGCACTTTTATTTCCCCTAACATCATTTACTTCTGACATAAGCCAGTATAAGAAAGGTCAAAACGATGGGGTTTTTTTTTGTCTGTAGCAAGAGAGGATGCGTGTACCCTACCCATGCTAACAAGTCTGAACGACTGGAGAACATATTTATAAATGTATTTATGAAGATATAACTACCTCCAAACTCTCCATTCATTGCACTATTTTTCAAACCTAAAAAGCTAAGACAATTGAAATCTGCCAGCATAGGAAAGCAGGGAGACCTAACACTGTGGCAGTGACCTGCACAGGGATGGTGCTGCGCTCACCAGGGCTGAGTTGCTGACCCTTCGCTTTGTGAGTGACCTCCTTGACTGCGAACTGGCACCCTGAGCTCCTTCTCAGTCTACAGTCAAGAGAGGCATCTCGTGGGCTACCGTGGAACGTCTGAATCTCTAAGCAGGGAGTAACTGTGCAACTGAATACTTAAAAGTTAAACACCTTGAATTGACTGCTCATTGCCCAACACACGTTATCCAGCATCTAATATGGATGGATGGATGGATGTGTTCCCTCCCATCATCTTGGTCATGGGAAAAGATGCTATGTAGGCTTTGGGTTAAAAGTCAGCTAAAGCTGGAAAGTCATGGGGAATAGAATGGCTTCAGGGTGGGCCCCTGTGAATGTTTCCACACCTGAAAGGGAAGGTTGGCCCAGCCCAGACCTGGCTGCAGATGTTTGGAACTGGTCTGGAGTCCGCTCTGGTGTTTCTGTGTGGTTAAGACCAACGTTTTATCTCAGTGCAATGACCCTCAAGAGTTTGAGTTCAGACCTGGGTCAGCCTTTCCAGCAGTTCAGGAACTCACAAGCTTTGATGTCACATACCAGACCACCTGCACTTACCCTGTCTTTGGCCTAAGCTTTCAAGAAGAAACAGGTTCAGACAGGGATCATGGTGTTTGGCTTTGCATTGCACTGCCAGACAAGAATATCCTGTCGTCGTACAGAATCACTGAAAACTTAACTAACTTGAAATCCTTAAAACTGTACTCCCCTCCCAAAGCTTTTTGCTGCTCCTAGCATGTTAATGAGTAGCTACAGACTCCCACAGCAGAACTTGCAGGATTGAGTGGTCTTGGCAGAGTAGCTGCAAAGGGCACTGTGTTTAATGAAAGGACTAAGCTCTACAGTGGCCTTCCCTATGTCTTGAAGTGAGATTTGGTCTTTGGATGTTAAGTGTTGGGCCGATGAGCACTGAAAATACAAATGGGCTCCCTGTGTCCCTCTGGCAGCAAGCAGGCAGGGACTTTTCTCCTGCCCTGGGACACTCGGGGGCAGATTCCCTGCTGTTTCCTATTGTCCTTACTAAGGAAGCATGATTTGCAGCGGTGCTGGGTGCCTGCAGGCACCACCCACCACAGGGGCAGTCCCGGTGGCTCAGCACCACTGAGAATCCGGCTCAGGGGGTCCCAGCAAGGGCAGGGGCAGGGGGAGCAGGACAGGGGGGAAAGAGGAGCAGTGGTGCTTGCTGACGCTCAAACACAGGTCTTCCGATGGAGGGACCTGCCGCAGAGGGAGGCCTCTCGGCCCCCACCAGTCAGACTGCACAGAGTCACAGTTAGTCGTCATCGTCATCATCGTCGTCGTCATCATCGTCGTCGTCGTCATCATCGTCGTCGTCGTCGTCATCGTCGTCGTCATCGTCGTCGTCGTCATCATCGTCTTCGGTATTTATCTTCCCAGAGAGGACGTCCTCGATCCAGTCCTCCAGCTCCTCAGCTGAGGGCAGGTCGTCATCGTCTCTGATATCCATCCAGATGCTGTCAGCCTGTAGGGACAGGTGGTGGGGGATTAGCCACCCTCAGAGACACAGGGAAGAGATCAGGTTCATTGCTGCCGTGGGGGTAAGGTTTGGACAGCAGCTGGGATGCAGGGGTGGTGCTGGCATGAGCTCCCTCTCTGCCAGAACCTGTAGGCAGGCTCAACCACGGTGTCCCTCTGTCCACGGGTTGGGCTTACCACTTTCCCCTCAAGTGCTGCTGCTTCTGACTAGGAGCAGTGTGACTGGTCAAGGTGTTTACATGAGTGTGAGGCACTGTTTGCCCTGGGTTAGATGTGTGTTCCCCTCCTGCACTGACTACACCTGTGAGCAAGAGCATCATCCACCTGATGCATTGTGCTCACCCTGTCTGCCCAGTTCAGTAGACTCCCAACTCTACATAAAGGGAACATAAAGAGACTTATGCCAGCTCCCCTTGCATAAGGACTTCGCAGCCTTCTCCTTCTTCTTTCCAGAGCCCTTCTGGGACTACTTCCTTTGAGCTTGCACACCCTGCTGTCAGCACCCCTTATTCCCAGCCCTTTTCACCGTCACCTTTGCTTCAGGACGTTGCTCTGGGCTCTCAACACGTGATAATGGTTCCTCCTCTTGGAAGAGCCTCAAATCATCTCAATGATGCTCCAGCTAAAGAATGGTGAAAAACACCAGTGCCCTGGACTGCAGGTGTCCCCTGCTCTTTCTCTCCGGCTGTAAGCGTTAGTGCCATAAACTTGAGGGGATGGGGGGATTCAGTAAGAAGATTGCTGTCTAAAATGCAGTGAGAAGATGCTGTCTAAACTGTGTCTGTTACCCATGGACAGGAAACATAGCTTAGCTGGTCTCTGAGGCCTGGAAGTCAAAGGTTTTTCTCTCTCTGCTTTGCTGTAGGTCCCTTGGGTAACTGCCTGGGTAAGACAGTTTAAGTCTCCCCTCCGTAAAACAGAATCATCCTCCTATTTTGCAGAAGTGCTGTGTTATCTCATTCAGGGTTTGATGTTAGAGAAGCAAGTGCTTTTCAGGTGTCAGAAGACAACTGCCAGCTTTTGCAAACGCACTCAACTTCTTTCCCTGCTTGTGGTACCTATTCTCTTTGGTTTGTGGCTTGCTAAAAAGCCAGGCTAATTTCTGCTCAGGGAAAGCTGTTTCTCCCATACATTATTTTCCTCTTAACACAGCACAGCTCTGATAAAGAAGAGGCACAGAGAGGCGGGGTGCAGCTCTTGCTTCGTGCAAATGATCTTGCCCCCAGCCTCAGGACTGTTCGTGTGGCAAAAAGTGGCACCTTTGAATAACGGGAAGAGGAGCGGGCCCGTGGCACGTGAAGAAGATGCTGTGCAAATAAAGCAGCAACATTTTGCAGAGTGTCATGTGGCCCTAGTCCTGAGCCAATACGGTGTGATGGGCCATCTGGGGCCGCTGGGAGCTCTGGTGTTTGCATTGGCAGGGTTTTAGAGAAACGATGGGGTCACGGGGGTTATGTCCACCGAAGCCAACAGCAGTGTTTATTTTTACTCTGTTGTGTAAGCCCCACTTTGTACCTGCGCAACTCGGCTGGCTGCAGTGATGTAACACTGCAATAATGAAATGAGCTCAGTGTTTGTTTTAGATATCACCCGCCAACCTAGAACTTTCTTAAATCTCTCTCTTGAGGAATAGAAAACAGACTTAAGGGGAATGAAATAAAAACTGCAAACACTCTAATCAACAACCCGAAACATTTACTATATCAAAGCTGGATAATGCATGAGCTTTTACAGGTCTCTGAGTGACTGCTGGTTAATAAGGCATATGTTCTTGCCTAATACTGCTTTCTATATGATTCTCCTGCCCTGACAATCCTAATTCCATGAATTTCCATTGATAGCTGCATAATGTAGCTTTGACATGACTTAAACATGACAGACTGGAGTAAGTATAATGAAAGGAGACACTGCAGACTATTAATAATGGCAAAAGACTGAGAAAGCTGGGCTCTGTTACTGGCTTGTCTGCTCGTTTCTCTCATGATCTTCAGTGACAGGTGCTATCTTGGCCCTCTTTTGTCATCCCCTTAACAACTCCGCTAACAAGCCTTAACCCACTGAGTCTTCTCTCTCTCTAGGTGTCTTGTTCCACTGCCTGGCAGATGCTGCTGTATTACAGGTAAAGCACCACTCACATCCAGCCAGCACCTACTCTGTGACTCCCAAACCAACCTCTCATTCCCCTCAATGGGATGGGCAAGATCCACTTTCTTTTGCCTCCACTTTCTTCATAACGCCATTGCTTTGCCTTTCCTAGCACGTGACCCACCTTACAGCTTTGTGAGCTCTTCCAAGAGAAGGCACAATCATCTAGCATACCCTCACTGTCCCTTTTTTTGGGGGGGTAGGTGCAGGAGAGAGGAGGTAGGGGCTGGGAGCACGGTTGGTGGTGGGGCCAGTACCAGCGCCCAGTCCCAGACAGCCATTCCAACTCTAAGTCCCACTCTGTTCTCTGCTAATGAAATGTCTATTTCCCATAAGGCTGAAATTTTGAACTCAAGCACCAAATTACAAACACTTCTGCAGTGAAGAGATTTATGCTTCCACTGAGCACTTACATACCCACACAGGTTCATTTCAAAGCGATTAAACCACCCAGCACTTAACCATCAAAAATAAACTAAGGTAATAAAACGGGCCAGGCTCGATCACGCTGCATTATGTGCTCTCTGATCATCTGGATTGTTATTGTCAGAAGGAGGAAAAATTATTCTCTCCATCGTCATACCAGGGCTGTGATGCATGTGACATTGAACTCGGGAGCTCTACGTAGATCTGTGACGGTGGAGGGCAGATGGGTCCCTCTCCTACCTGCCTTAAAAACTCAGTGTGTGGAAACCTGTCATGGCTTGGTGGCTTGAAGACAACCATGGAGGAAATCATAGCTGCTAGAAAGCTGGGCCGATAGCACAGTTGTGGCTCTTGTGGCTACCACCAGCACTGCAGCTGTGACAAAGCAGCACCTGCCTGTGCAGCTCTCCCTCTGCAGTGCTGCTGGCTATGGGATAGTGTGGAAACCCTTCACACCACTGGGCATGGGGCAGACATGCCTCCTCTTCCCATCCAAATCCCTCCAGCACTATGTACATTGCAGTGGCTGAGGAGGAGGAGGGCCTGGATGAACCCCAGTACACCCTCTTCACCCCAGCAGGATCCCTCCGTTATGAATTTATGTTATGCTCTTATTAAGGCTGTGTATTTACTTGGCTTTTTTCAAGCTGTGCAACTTCTCCCTGTCATCTGTTGGGGACCATCTTTCCCTCCTACACTCAAGCTGTGCTATTTTGCTTCTGATGCAAAAACACCCTGCTTTTTCTCCTTTTTCTCTTTTCTCTCTTCCTCTGAGAATGGCTTTCTTTTCCCCCTACACACATATTTTTCCTCCACGAACCCACTCAGGTTCAGCCAGAGCAGGGCAGGGACAAAGGTGAATGATGTGGGTTGGGGTGGACATGTGAGACCTTGAAACCTAAACTGGGCAAAGCCCCAAAGCTCAGACTTACAGGGGCTGGTCCTGTCTTCAGCAGATACGGTTTGCGTGCAACTTGGCAGCAGAAACACAGTTGGACTGAAGCCCTGAAGCCCAACAGGGGTGTTATGAACCCCACTGAATGTGGGAGTGGTGAGGTCTTTACACTTTTTCCTGGGGGAAAAAGCTTGGTCTACATGCACTGAAAAGCAGAAATCCCAGTGATTCCAGTGGACCTCAGATCCTGTCCTTTCTAGTACCCTAATCTTAGGATTGCTGGGTTTTCTAGGCACATGCTACTCACATCTGTGACATTCACCACCCCGATCTGTGGTCTGAACAGGTCAATCTTGAAGGTCTTCTCCCAGTAAGTGATCAGCTGCAGGAGCAAGAAACAAAGCTCAGACGAGGGTGTTTGCGATACCCTGTTGCATTAATTCTGGCAGCTAGGCTGTGGTGCCAGGGATGTGCATCGATGACTGCACAGGAGAGAAGAGAGGCTGAACGCAAGCTCGGGCTCTCACGTGCAGCAGAGGAAGGTGCTGACTCCAGGGGTGTTCCCTAGACACCGCCTTCATGGGAGGCAGACCTAAATGAGCATCTCTCAGGGACTGCTCCTGGGCTGGTTTCCCATCTTCCCCTGTCCCAGATTGCCTGAGGCAATTCCCCCCCTCTTGTGCACGCACACCCACACGCACCCCATCCATGAATTAAACCAAGAAAGGCAAGGATCCCCTGCCACTCACCAGAGGAAAGTCGTCGGGGTCAATCCAGACAATGCTCAGGTCAGGATTGTCGGTGTTGTCCCTGGCAACCTGCTTCAGGATTTCCAGGAACTCAAAACCATCTGAAACGATACATGAACCTCTGCAGCTCTCTCCTGCAAATACGCAGGCACGTTTTGCTTGTGGGGTTTTCAACTTCCCTCAGTCCCCTGTGCACACAGGAGTTGTTTATAATTCTCATTAAAATGCTGTCTCCCAGCTCTTCCTTCTGATAATAAGGCTTTTAATTTCAAGCATCCTCCCCGGGTATTGAAATTAGTTACACATGAATTAAGTCTCGTAATCCTTCTCTGGAGTGGAACAATGTCACTATTTTCTTGTACTGAGGCAGGAGCTGAGCCCCTGAGAGGCCAAAGCTTTTTGGCACGCCGATGGCACTGGGAAGCACTGGCACCATTGCTTTTCAGGCACTGATGTCCAGGGGTTCCCCACATGCCCCTCATACACCCAACCCTCAGCACTTTTCCTGGAACCACGCAGCAAGATGGATGCAGAGTTAGGAGGTAAATGCTGGTGCTGGAGTGGAGGGGATGACTTATTTTTTTCCCAGCTGTACATCTGTTTATATCCAGAATCTGAATCTCAGCTAGCGTATACACCCAGAAGCATCCCAGCCAGGCTAGGGCTCTCCATCCTGGCTGACACACGGGGAGTCAGAATGCAAACAAAGCACGCAGAACTACCCTTTCTTGAGTAGGGAATCACATGTAGAGATGTGTGTGTGGAGGAATGTGTTTCCTCTCTCTCTTACGTAGAGAATCACACAAGGAGGAAAACGGCCTCCTACCTGGGTCGTCTTCTTCGGCAAAGGCCACGATGTGGATTCCCTCCATGTCATCCTCCTGGAAACAACAAAACTATTACTGATGGGCCAGGGGAGGGAGAACAGAGTCTGGGCGGTTTCTGGAGACCAGGAGCAGTGAGATGCCTTCAAATGATTGCAAAAGGAGGCTTGACTGGAGCCCCACCGAGGCACCAGAAATGGGAACTGAGGTGAGACTGAGTCGTGGAGGCATTAGGCACTGAAGCAGGTAGTTTGTCTGGCATTGCTGAAAGCCTTCAGCTAAAAGTGAGGTGGGCACTACGACAGCAAAGGCAAGGGAACTTCTGATGGTGTGGGGGAAAAACCTTGTCAAGGTCTCTCTAGCAAGGGAGTATGGACTCAGCCTCGATGCCTGAGGCCACCTACCCTCATAACGTTGAAGCGTTGAATCATCTAGGGGATGGTTTTCAGGGAAACAAATAAATGCCACCATGCTGATGCCTCAAACATACTCCTTCTGGGCCAGCAAAGGAGGTTTCCTCACAATATTAGAGGTGAGGTGCCTCCTTTGGGCCCCTTTTGGGTGGTGAAGGGTCCCTGCTGTAGGTGAGGATCTCTGTGAGCAGCGAGGGAAATTGAGTGGGAGCCTCATTTCAGGGTTCCAATGAGCAGAGGACAGAAACAACAGCCGAGTGGACTGTTTTTCTCCATGAGACACGTGACTAATGGATAATGATATTGGCAAAGGCCAATGGATTTGCTGGCCAGTTCATCATCTGCCTGGTATGAATGTCATCTCTGAATTATCCTATGGATCAGCTTCGCCTTTCTCACCCGCTGCCAGTCCAGGTTTCCATTTCAATTGGCTTTAATGCGAGAAAAAATTCCCATCTAAATGCTAATTTCTTTTCCCTTCTGAGCTCAGAGGTGACGAAGCCACCATCAGAAACTGAAAGGAAAAAAAAAACCCTGAAAGATTAAGTGGAAAACATTATCTTTAAAAAAAACAATAGCGGATGCTGGGCCTTTACTGGCTTCCTTCAGGGAATATGTTCTCACCAGGGCATTCTAGGCAGATTTACCTGGGATTCAGACCACTTACAGCTGGCAAAATCTACACTGTTGCTTTTTCTCCATGTTTGCCAGCAGTATTGTCAGACAGAAAAAAAAAATATATATATATATGTGTGCAAATATATATATATAGCTATATAATATAGCTCTATTCTGACCTCCAAGGCAATAAAGAAAACTGGAGTAACTCCAGTGAAGTCGTTGAGGATGTTCTGAACTTGCAATGAGATCAGAATCCATCCCCTTGTTTCCTGTAGGTACAAGTCCCCTGCTCATAGTGGAGGCAAGCTCGGTATTCCCAGGCTGCTGATAAAGCGAACATCCCACTGCTGACAATTTACACTTTTCCTGAGGTTATTTTAGAACATGTTTAGTAGAAAAGCAAAACCGCTGCATGTGAAATTTGGGTCCCACTTGAGCCCCAGGAATAAAAACTTTGAGGGACTTCAGTGGATCTAGGCAGCCATCTTCTATATAGAATCTGGATTTCAAAACAAAATTAAAAGCTACCCTGCCTAAGTGACTCATAACTCCTGGTCCAGCTTTATTACCTCTTGCCTTGCTGTATGAAAGGCTCCCACAGTTTTTGGTGCTTTGGAGCCCCGCAGTGTTTCATGTTACACAACCAAGAAAGGAGGCAACGCTGTTATAAGTGTGCTGAGCTTTTTGGAGGAAGAATTGCCTCTTCCTTAGAGTCTGTGAAGCACCTGTTCAGCTTTGGTTTCCAGCATTCAGCTGGCACTTGAAAGTCCCTGACAGGCTATTAGCATCGTACTCATTCACAGTGAAGACATAATTTGCCATACATGATTTTTCTTTCATTTTCACCCTTCCCCACCCTTGCAGACCAGGAGAGCCTGCTGTGTGTGATCGGTGCCATGCTGCTGGTTAGTCCTTCACAGTGGCTGACTTGCATCTTGCTCACACCGTGAGAAGTGCAATCAATGCACAGTTTGCTCCGTAATCTATATAATTAACTGAAGAGCCTGCCCTCGCTTGCATTTTGAATTATACAACTATTCTGGTACAATTTCCATGAGTCACCTATCCAGTACAACCTCCTCAGCTCCATAGTCAGGCAGAGCATTTGAGCACACCATTTGAACTTAGGCACCAAGCATCACGGCCAAGGCTTTCCCTTCTTCCCAGAGCAGGGAAAGCAGCTTTGCAAGGAAGGCAAGATAATGTTTTGTGCAGCCAGAGGCTGGAGGTCTTGAGAAGTGGGGTTTTTTTGTTGGAAGATAGCAGGGAACACAAGGCATCCCATCCACCTGTGCTTACCCACGTCTCAAACATGTCCTCTGGGCGCAGCTTCCTCAAGGTGGCCCTGAAAGGAAGACAGAAATGCTCTTTGAGGCCACATCCAGCACCATCACACATGGCACTGCTGGCATCATGGAAAAGGTCACCACGGCATGTTTGGTTGACCACCACATTTCGAATGCGAGCACCAGGGCACAGTAGGTCAACTTATGCTTTTATTTCTGGTGATAAAACCCTGCCCTTGTCCCCACTGGAGTCACTGCAGTCACAGTTTGTGCTTGGGAAGATGAGATGCCTCTCTGTGCTGGGATGTCCTGGTGAATTATCCCACATATGACAGATGGTTCTGTCCATGCTGAGAGCACAAGCTGACGCATTCACGTCTGTCTTGCAGTCCCTGGGACATTCCTAATGGGCTTTGTTCCCCTTTTCTCCTGGTTCTACCCCAGCATAATTCCACCACAAAAATCCTTACAAACTCTGCTGAAGCAAAGAAGACAGAACAACCTCTTAGAAGAAAATTTAGACCCTAATAACCACTGGAAAGATTTAAACCATGAGACAGGCCAAAGCAAAATATCTTTGAGAAGTGGCTCACAAAGGACAGGGAAAAAAAAAAAAAAAAAGTAAGTATTTTCAGACACATCTGTATCAGAAAGCCTTTCAGAGAGCCTGGCAGGCTGAGAGGTGACTAGAGTGTTAAAGAGGCACCTAAGGAACACAAGGCCATAGCAGACAAGCACAAGGAATCCTTTGCACCTCTGCTCACTGTGGCATCAGGTGTTCAGGGAGGGTCCTCCAGCATAACAAGTCTCCCTGGCTGACTAACCCCTGGAGCTGTGGCAAAGAGAAGTGTCAGTCCATGAGGACCTAGAACAGGTTGGTAAAGGGAGTAGCACACATGTTGCCAGAACCAGGTGGCATCAATGAGATGTGTAACCTGTCCTTTCATTTAGCCTCATTACTAGAGCAGTGGAAACTAGGAACATTTTTGAGAGGTTCCTAAATAACCCAGGGAGCCACAGATGTACAAGGGCAGCTTCCTTATGGGCATCATGGTACCAGCAAAAGTAAACAAACATTTGGAGGAATATGATGCAATAGCATAAGAGACACATGGTGTTCAAGAGGAAAGTCATGGCTGTGGATCTGCTGGAGTTCCCAGAGCAAGTCAATGAGTGGGTGAAGGCAAGCTGGTCAATGCAGTGAGCTGCCTTCACAAGACCATTGGACAAGGTCCCTTACTGAAGTCTCTCAGAGAAACCGAGCTGCAGTTAGATCAAAGGAGGAGTCCTCCTGTGGATTAATGACATTGAGAGATGAAGGGTGGAGATGAATGATCAGTTTTCACAATTAAGATTCATAGCCTATGCTTTGGCATGAGGATATGCGTAACATATTCTCACATAATCTGAAAAAAAAAGATGAGAAATAGGAATATGGCAGCATTTGCTTATCATATCCAATTCTTTGACAACCAACACAGGCCTGACGATGAGGAGATACAGGTGGAATCTCCTGAGACCTGGGTGTCTGCATGATAGATAGACACACAGAAAGTAACGTACTTGCAGAAACACAACCCTGATTATAGACATGCAACCATGTGTTCTAAATTAGTTCTAATTAATTATTGCCTCTCAGGAAAGGGCCCCAGGTGTCACAAGTTGAGAAACCATCAACTCCAAAGTCAAAAAGCAAAAAAAAAAAAAAGGTTACAAACAGTTGGGAAATGTCTAGGGAATAAAACACATCATACCATTATGGCAATGGGCAGATACACTCTGCACCTCCACAGTGAATGCATGTGTGGTTCTGGTCATCCCATCACAGAAATAATATGGAACAACTAAGAAAAGGACGCGGAAACACAGTGGTGAACAAAGGTATGGAATGCCCTCTGTTTGCTGGAGATTAAGTAGATACGAACTCTTGTAAAAGAGGTGACTGAAGAGGGATTTGGCAAGGGGTCTGAAAAATCAGAAATGGTAAAAAAAAAAAAAAAAAGAAAAGAAGGAATGGCTAGTCATTATTCCTCTTAATAGAAGAGCTAGTGGGCGTGCAGTGAAATTATTAGGTGGCAAGTATAAACTGAACAAATAGGAATGCTTTTTTTTTGATGCAATGCGTGATTCAGTCACTGAACTCATTACAGTTGGATACTTTCAGCATCAAAATAGAAACGAGGTAAAAAATTACTGTATAAATTGAAGAAATAGCCACTAAGCACAAGATCAGGGATACAATTTTTGACCCAGCAAGTCCCCTGATAGACAGAAACTGGAAGATTATATCAGGCAAACGCATATTATGCCCTCCTGCACACTTGCACCTGGCTTTCAAGACACTTTCTCTAGCTGTTCTCTGGAGGCAGCTCTTGGAGAAAGGAAACTTGGTGGGTAGGATTTGATCATACCCACCTCTACTGATTGCTGCAGAGTTACTCAGGATTTACTCTGGTTACTTCCCTATGCTGGAGGGAGCCGGGTAAGTGGCATTTAGGTGAGTAAGAGGAAGCAGAATTCAGTCCCCACATCTCTACATCACAGTTATGGAGAAGGGGATGTTTTGTGTGTGTGTCCAATCCCAGCACTTTGCATGTGAAACAGGGATAAACCTAGAGGCTTCTTGCTGCAGGCAGAGGAGCCACCATGGGATTTGTGTTTGTGCAACTGAGAACAAAGCCTGAGCTGAGACCTGGATGCACCCAGCCACCATCCCCAGCTGGACACCCATCTGCTGTGTAACCTTGGTTGAGTCACCCCACTGTGCTAAACGCTGTCCTCCTGACCTGATTGGTAAAGGATGAACTCTCCCACCAGCAGCTGCCCATGAAAGCATCATGCAGGAGACTGCATATGGGCTCCTCCCAGGCATCTCCTGTCTTGAGGCTCCAATTTCTGTGCAGGGCTGAAGGAAGAGGTGGTGAAACTTGTCCAGGCATAGTGGCAGAGAACTCTTTTTGGAAGGGCTGTTTAAAGCATGCCAAAGAGCCTGGGTACTGCTGGGCACTGGGAGCTTTCCCCAGTGATGTGACAGGGCTCCTTCTGGGGGATAGAGAGGTGGCAGCAGGGCTTTGCACCTCAGCAGAGGTATAGCCCATGCCTGCCATCTGGGGTGAAGTAGTCTGGTGTGTGAGGGGAGGAGGTGAGTGGTCCTCTACACCTTCCTGCAGAGGAGAAGATCCTGCCAAGTTGTCTACAAGGAACCAGCACATGGCAGCTGCTGGGGTCACTTCTCTTAATCTCTACAGGACTAATCATCTGCATGTCTGACTAATTCCAAATCCAGCCTTTGGCTTTAGATCCTTCACTGGTGACAAGGCAGGAAGAAGTGCTTTTGCTCTGAGACACTCAGCATTAATGCTCAGCATTAACTGTCACCCCAGAGTTTTTGCCCTGCCATGGCAGCACCTTGGCAGGTTTGGATTTCAGGCACCCGATTTAATGACATTCCTTTTAATTCCTTTCTGATCCTTGGCACTTGCAAAATACAAGGCCCACATCCTTGCTCTGACCAAGCACCACATTGCATCTTGAAATATATAAGACCTGGGAGGTTTCCACTGCAGTTTTGTGCTGTTGGAGAGCTTGCCTTATTAGGCCAACACTTAGCTGACTATGTTTAATCGTCTTCCTGATGCTGCTGCTCGACAGAAAGAGCTTGGGGAAAAAAAAAATGGGAAGAACCAAGGTCAGGAAGTCCAGGAGGTCAGGAAAAGTGACCTGCGAGTGCATGGGAGATAGAGGACCCCTTCATATTTCAGACAAAACAAAGATCTGTTTTCAAGTCTGGTGACTCATGGGTTCCAGAGATGATCTCCTGTCTCTAAACAGGAGACGTGTAATGTGAACACAAACCTCCAGCTCAGCCTGATTTGGGGTGCCCTAGCTATATCAATGGCTTTTCTTGAACTCTTCTCTGGTCCCTTGAATGTCTGCTGGGAAAGGCGGTTGCAGAAGCAGCAGGTAGCCTGTGTGACCATCCTGCACTGTATTTTTAAGGGTATAAAAATGCAGCACCTCAAAGGTAGTTGTGCCTTTGTATTTAACCCTGTACTTTTGCAAGGGATCAGTCTTTCCAGTCACTTCCAAATTGTTGGTAGCTGAGTCTCTAAAAAACTGTGCCATAAACCCGATCACAAAAAGCATGGAGCATCCACGGCTCCTGATGAGTTGCTTACTGTAGGTGCTCAGCACCATTGCCACATGAGACCCAACAAAGCCATAACAGCAGAGGCTTCCTCTCTGCTCCTGCAGTCAACCGTACATCACAGTTCCTCCGAGCTTGGTCTGAGCTCAGAGCCTGCCTACAAATTATCTGACCTCAGGATAGGGATATACCCATTAGCGAAGCTGTACTGGGGAAGGAGGGCACTGGGCAGAATTTGGACTTGTCTTGAGAGGACTTTGAGAAGATCATCTTCTGTAGAGACCAAAATTAGAAGCATCGGCAAGTAGGGCAAGGTGTCTGCTCTCCACTGCCTGCAAGCCTGCCTGCATTTTGAGGAAAGACTAACCAGGGAGGAGGAGAAGGGAAGTTATGTTGTCACAGCACCACGATGGTGGGTTCTGATTAAAGCACAGAAGCTTGTGCCTTGGGAGTATGAAAAGACTAGCCAAAAATATAAAACCTGGGTCAGCATATCACCAAAAGGTGGTTGTCATCCTAATTTTTTTCTGAGAGGGGTGCCCTAGAGGGGCATGTCTGTGATGACGGACACCTTTGCATGCTTACAAGGCCAGGAGTGTCCATGCACTATGTACCTTCTGTGCTCCTTCACAAATTCAACCAGCTCCTCTTCGGAGTAAGGCTTATCGGGGATGTGAACAGGCTCATCCATAAATGGTTCATAGAAGTCCACCTCGTTCATCTTCAGCCCCAGCTTCTTGGCAACCTGTTGCAGTGCAGATGGTCAGAGGTCAGTGAGCCTGACGTGCCTCTTTGCCTACTCAGGTTCTCCAAGTGGCAGTGCTGAGGTCTCTCAGAGCACGTACTTTCAAAGGTGGACAACAAAATACAAATGGATCTTTCCTTAGTTAAAAAAAACCACTGGTACTCTTTAGACAGCTGGTCTCAAGCACCAGGGTACAGCAAGGCCAGGATCAAGGTCCTGCAAACCTCATGGGGCTGGTTTCCAAACCCAGATCAAGACCTGCCTCCATGCTGCAGAAACGGCCTTTTATCTTGCTACAGGGCCAAATCCAAACCCAGACACCAATACCACAGAGTACAGGAACACTGAAAATGAGAAGGTGGAGCCAGATACTAAATCTGGGAACATCCTGACCTTCTGGAAAATAAGTGATGGAGCCCACGAGCTCCCACGGAGGTCTTGTGGATGCTTACCCCTTTGTCAAACGTGGCAAAGAACTTGATGTACGGCTGGAAGTGTTCAGCAGCTTCTTCAAAGGCCTTGTAATCTGGAAAGAGAAAAGGGGAATGAAGAAAAGGTTTCACAGACAGCTGGCCATGCTCTGGTCAGCACAGAAGGCATCAGGGAAGAACAGATATAAATTATTGCAAAATACATCAAGTGGTGGCACCATATTTCTTCTACCCTTCCAGGATTTACAAACGAGGACCATTTCATGTGGAGTGAACAGGGCACGTGTTGTGCAGCCCCCCCACGGTGCTCAGGTAAACTACAAATCGTGAAATGCCACGCTTAATTGGGCCTGAAATCAGTGGGTCCAGGGGTTAAAACTCCATCCTGTTGAATTAAGGGTGTTTGCAGCTGCCTTCTTGCACAAGGAGTGATTCAGCCTGGAGTTGCTCCAGCACTAATGATCGCTGCCATTCCTTACGCAGGCACCAAGAGTGGTCCTCCTGCTGCAGGAGGGGAGTGACAGGCACAAGGCACATTTTAACTGTTGCTGGTATCAGGTCCTCAGCTGCTGTCAGGGAGGATGCTCTCAGCCTGGTGGGAGCTCTTTACAACAGGCATTTCCCACCTTTCTCCAAAATAATTATTACTGAAGAGCATTAGGGGCACAGCCCTGCCCGAGCAGGTGAGAAAGCTGCAGGGAGAGGTGGGTAGGCTGTTGCAGCACAGCAGACCTAGTGTTACGTTGCTCATTCAGGTAAAAAACCCTGTCTTTTTGCTAAAGGAAAGCCTTACAAGTGTGGGGTGCACACTGCTGGCACCACCCGGAGAACAGGGGGAGCACTGGGGGTTGGTAGAGAAGAGTGCTGGGGCTTGCTGGGGAGAGTCTCAGGTGAGGGCTTCTCAAGACTTTTGAAACCTGATGGTTTTGCCTGGAATGGTCCCTGGCATGCACATCCCTCTGAGCATGGGACCTGTCTTTTCTGAGTCTTGGGGTTCCATGAGAAGGAATGGGTCAGTGCCTTTGCCCTCAGGTGTCCTGCTTACTGCTGCTGTATATTTACCAGGTTAGTATTTACTGTGTGTCCCCTATTTCTCTTTGCCTCCCTCCCTCTTTCTTTGGCAGTTTGGGGTCACTGCTCGTAAGAGGGGGAGCTTTGTTCTTTTTAGATGCTCGCCCAGTGTAACTGTAACCTCAGCTGGTTTTCGATGAGGGAGACTGACTTCACATCAGGAGCCCTTCGATTATCACCCTCTTCATTTGCCAGCAGGCACCTTGCAGAAGGGTCACCACTGCTGGTGCAGGAATAGGCTCATGCATAGCAATAGCAGAAACTTGTCTGCAACCCCATCTTATTCTTCAGTAACTTTGGCACTGCCACAGTCTGCCACATACCCCTAACACCCTTAATGTTCATGCAGAACAACCAATGCCCAGCTCCCAGAGCCCCGACCCAGGCTTCAAACACTGTGAGGAACATATTCATCTTACGTTCAGAGTCTTCTCCTTTGAAGTAGCCAATGAGTTTGATTTCATCGTCGATTTGGTCAAAGGCCTGAAGCTCCAGCTTGCTGTTTATGATCTCCACGGGGTCTTCTAGCAGCTGCCATGATAAATGCATTTGGTAACATACTGAGTTGCAGCACCAACCTGTGCCTGGCAGAGGGTGTCACTAGCAGCCTACGTGGGGAGAAAGAGGTCACCCAATTTCTCTGCTGCTGGAAACCCTACTTAGTACTCTCTGCCTTGAAGTGAGGAACTGAGAGATGTAGGTCACCTTCAGAGGGACCTGTTAGTAGGTTCACTGCATAGGTTGAAGCATTAAGAGGGAAGCTGAGAGAGGTCTGGGTAACCCAAATGGATGCTGAGGGACCTGCTGTGATGAGAGATAAGTAGTAAGGGGAGTGTGAACTTCTGTAAGTGGTGGATATATCTGTTTTCAACTGTCATTTACTGGAAGAGGTAATTGAGAAGAACTTGCTTTTAGCAAACATTAAAAGTGGCACACTAGATAGTGGCCAAACAGTGTTTTGGAGCAGTGGAAAGTCTGGATATGAATTGTCATGGCTGATCCTCCTATGCAGAATGGCTTATACCCGTGCTTTGGCCCCAGACACATCACAGTGTTGGTGAGGAAGTTGGAAGACCTGTCTGCTCCTTCAGCCTGTCATTGACCCAAACTTTGTTCCTTTGTTTTCTTAACGAGCCACTGCTGGTGAAAAGATTCGGTCTGATTATTTTGCCTAGCAATACTGGTGTAAATCAGGTGTGGTTTCACTAGAAAAAAAAAAAAGAAAAAAAAAAAGAAAAGGCAGGCCACTGTACAGCCTACAGAGGACTAGAGGACCTCTGGGTTTGTTTTCCCTTGAGATCAGGCTGCCGAGGCACCACAGATGTGTTCGGTTTTATTTCCCTGCTTTGCTGGGTATTTTCCCTCTCGAGTGGAAAACAGACAAACAGAAATCCTTGCTCTCTGTCACTGAACGTGATTTTTTTTCTCGGTGCACCACAAAGCGCAGCAAGCAAAACCTCACAAGTGCCTTACACTGCACCCCTCATGAGTGATGCTCTGTCGTCAGCCTGCTCTTCTGCTGTGTCCACAGCAGCATCTGCAGCTCCCTGTGGCCATAGTGGCCTGAGCCATTAGAACTAGGGATCCCACCACTTCCAGGGTTACAGCAAAGCTCTGCCCCCTCTGTGGCTCTCCTGGGTGGGGTAGGTGCCTGTTTCTGTCCCTGAAACCACTTTGCCTGTGTTTTGTCCACAATACCTGATGCATACAGCCACACGCATTGCCATAGAAAAGCTGAGGTCCTAGGGAGCTGTTTCTCTTCCCTGGCTGTGCCTCTCCCCACCAGCACTCATGCACCACAGGTGACCGTTTAGGCAACCTGCCACCCTGGGAAACAAACCCTGCCAGCTCTGCTGCTCTCCTTACCTCCCTTATTGGCATTATTGCACAGATGCTCATAAAGGGAGACTCATTTCAAAGGAGAGCCAAGCCACTGCAAAATGTTTTCGCCACAAAACAAAGACCACATTTTTGGGCTGTTGCCTCTTCTGGGAATAAAATGTAAAGAAAGAGAAGTGGAACACATCGATGAGGGAGTCATCATCTCGTTTGCATTCTGGCACAACGGTTGGCATATGGTTGTTGCCCATGCTCAAAATGACTCAAGACCACTAAGTCCTAGGGCCTTGATCTTCCCTAACTCATGGCAACGCAACTCACTTAAGCTCACTGAAGAGGCAGGAGTACACTACGTTGTTTGTGCGTTTGTGTCTAGAAATGGGCAAATAGTTTGCAGCATATACCTCTTCCAATGAACTGAGCTCTTCTCAGTTGCTAGTTCTTTGAGTTTTATTTATTTAGTTAGTTTTAAAAAGAGGAATGGAAGATTTTGCAAAAGGCAGTGTTCGTGTGCCAGCTTAGGGTGACTAGCAGTTAGTTAATGTGGGATTGTTGCTCGCATCCAATCAAATACTCCATACACAGGAAAGACAGCAGAATGTCTCTAAGATTTAAGTGGTTGGTGGCATATAAAGGTACCAGTTCTCCTGGGACATCATGGTCAGACAAGTATTTGGGAAGCTGGCAAATGTCATTTCTACCAGTGTGTAGCAAACAGGGATGGAATTTCAAATAAAGATAAACCTGTTTGGGGTTTTTTAGCACAGTGAATATCTACAAGGTGTTCTCTCAGAGACTTTATCTAGCTCTGAGCTTATCTACTTACGTCCAAGAGGAATTCCACCAGGACATCCGTGGCCAGTTCCCCATCAAATTCAATCAACCGCTCATCCTTAAAGACATAAAGACTTCCTTCTTCAACCAAGCCTGAAAGAAGGAGACAGGAAACATAATCTGGTCAACATGCCTCTAAAAGCACTTCTACTGCCAAGTACCTTGTTTGTTACTCCAGCAACACCTCCTGGGAAAACGCAACTGCCAGTTCATTGAGTTGGTCCAGTGAGTAACAAGCAGTGTCCTGACTGGTATTTCATGGCATGAGGGACAGACCTCAAACAGAACTTGTGCTGGCTTCTTCCCAGAGGTTGAACTTTTTGCTGAAAGGGTCTCGGCTCATCCCTCTCATCTTTGACCTCCACCCCCCTCAACTCGATCCTGTCTATGCTGGAGTGGGCAGGTGGTCAGTGTGGAATTGCCACCATCACCCTCCCCATCTCGGTGACAAGGATTTGGCTACCCTCTGTGGGGCTGGCTGTTGAGCCTGACTCCTACTCTCTTTCCAAGCTATTCCAGAGATATCAGACATGGGACTCACCTAACTTTTTAGCAAGTTTGGCATCCTTCTTGGAGTCCACCATCCCAAAGCCGATGCTCCTGGGCTCCAGGACCTGAGCTGCCAGCTGTGGGAGAAACCAGAGAGCCCAACGTTAGTGGCATTAACACCACTGGGTAGCTAAAGGGCATCGTGCCCTGCTACCATGGCATGATAGACACAAGTGACCCATATTCCACTTTCGAACAGCACCAATGGTTGGGATGCGTCACATGCTGCCTCCTCGCTGAGATAATGCTGCCCAGAGGTCACAAGGGTTGGGTTTCTTCCCACTATGTCACAGCACTGAGTTTGCTGGTGATACCACGTGTTGTTAACTCCTGCTTGACACTCAGGCAGTGGGAAAGAGCTCCTGACCAAATCAGGGACTCAAAAGTAGTGGGCATGGCTGGGAGAAAAAGGGCTTTCTCCAATGTAAAGCAAAAGCTGTCTCCTCTGTTGTGCCTTGGTGGCCTCCTGCGGGACAGCAGGACATGACCATGGACATTTTAACTCTACAAGTGCTTGGTGTCAAGCTGCAGTGGCTGCAAACTGCAGGGGATGATGGGCACGGTAGCATCATATTTCTTTCATACACATGGTGGGGTGGCCAAAGCAGACTCACAGCAAAATAAAGCTGAGGGACTCCTAGCTTTGCAAAAGTGATCCCTTCTGCTGTGAAATGCTTTTAAGTCATGTCTCCTGTCCAGGCTTCAGTCACCTCCCAGTTCCTGGTCCCCTCTTTTTCCTAAAGAAATGAGTCTAATCCCAGCCACGCTTGTGTTTGCCTCCTTGCAGCTTCTAAAAACCACTGCCCCCTGTTCCCACCATTTTTGAAGAAAGGGCCTCTTGAAGATATCAAGTTCCTGCCTGTCTTGTGAAAATAGATATGTGAGGAAAGGAGAGATGCTCTGCAAGTGCCCCGTGGTGGGAGCGACCCCGGGTGAGACCCTGTGAATTCCAGATGGGCTCCGTAGAGATGCAGTGACCCAGAGAAAAGAGCCCCCTTACTCACCAGATGACTGACTTAGCCCCACCATAAGCACACCAGAGACCCTACAAGGGGGTACTGATGCTCTGAGACTACCAAGCAGCTGTAAGAGCCCCCTCCTCCTCCCTCTTCCTCCAGATCCACAAATGCCTCTGATGCTGATGGGCTTCTTGCTGTCCCCCCTCTCCCAGCCCTGGTGAATGGAGGGGAACGATGAGGATGAGGTGTCAGGGGCCTCATGGATAGGAATGTCCCTATTAGGGCACAGCTGCCTGCACTCAGAGGCAGGAGGCTGGAAGGGGGGCAGAAGAAGAGCTGTGTCCAGAGAGATGGTGGGCTGATTTACGTGGAACACCCTCCCCCAGGACTCATTTTGGCACACTCCCCCAGCCTCAAAGCCAGTTTGAATGTCACCCAGCAGCACTGCCCCTGTGGCTGCACAGCCCCTTGGCTCCCCCGCTATAAATAGCCTCCGCCTGTGCCCGGCCACTGCAAGAGTGAGCAGTGATTAAAGGCACTGGGGAGCAGCAGTTATGGGGCAGCTCCCTCTCCTGTGCACTGGGGCTTCATGGGTCCAGCCAGCTCCCCATGCTGGCAGCCCTGAGCCCTTCCTTGAAATCCTGAGGGATGACAGAGGTCATCCTGGCAACCAGGACTCGGGGACCTTGCCTGGGAGTAGGGCAGTGATGAGGAATATGGTTGTCATCTCCTTTCCACAAAGTATGAGTCCCCAGGGCTTGCCCTGAAGCCTTTCAGAAGGACATATTTTCTACCAACCACTACAGCATCACTTGATCCCCTCTGCAGCTACCTGGCCTGTTGTCTTTAGGGGGAAATGCCACAAAAGGGGTGCTTGCGTTATGCAGGTGATCTCACTGCTCTTTCCTTGTTCTCTGCCAGGGATTTGGAATAAAGGTGAGGCTGCATGTTCGGTGCTTATGCTTACAATGGATACTGCCTGAATGGGGCAGAGCACTGGTCCATGTTTACACATCCATTGATAAGGCATCTGAGCACTCGTCTGACCAGTCTGGCATCCCATCTCGTGGTTCAGACCATGGCTGTCCACATTAGAGCAGCCGATGCAGCTGGTACCCAATAATGCAGGGAAAGATGGACACTGCTTACGAGTTCCCTAGACATCTGCAAGTGGGCAATGACGAGAGAAGTTGTTTTCTGTTTCCCATTGTGGCAATCTGCCTTTACTGGAAAAAGGGATGGAGCCTGTATGATCATCAACTTTCATGGTCAACATGTCCCCACTTTTTTGGCGGTTGTGTAGACCAGCAAGAGGTTCCTCACAGTCAGTGCTTTGAGGCTCTGGCTGCACTGTGACCAGAGGTAGAACACAGAAAGCCCAAGGGGAGACTATTCAGTGATGTTCAGTCCAGTACATACTCAATTTAGCTACTTATTTACGGCTATGTTAGCCACGTGGCAAAGTCAAAGACAGTTTAAGGCCAATAGTTCTTGACTCCTACACACAGGAGATGGTTAGGGTTTCTTGGAGGTGTTTGAAGAAGCTCAGAAATGCGCAGAAAAGCTGCAGCACCTGCTACAGACAAGTGGGTGGGCATGAGAGGGGGCGTTTTCAAGAAAGGAGGCATTGATCAAAAGTAATGTATGCCAGCACGCAGCATATGCAAGGTAGCTCTTCAGAGGGGCGTGGGTGCAGCCATGTAGCTGGGAGCATGGGAGCTTGCTGGGAAAGAGCAAACGTGTCGAGCAAACGTGGGTGATAGAATGAAAGCCTCTTTGTGTGAGACTGTGCACTTCATTAGGGCTTGGGAGGCAAAAAAAAAAGGTCACAGTAACGTTGGAAGCGTGCCTGTTGGTGTGTCAGGGCCTGGGTGGCTGTGTCTAGGGAGACTTTTAGAAGTGTACCTGCCATGGGTACGAGAGTTTGGAGACGTTCTTCTGAGGCTGCTCATCCTGCGAGAAGATGTGCGACTGTGTGCGCATAGGAGAGTGAGCGTGCACAGCACGTGCGTGCGCCTGTGACGATGGATCTGAGAGGCAGAAGTGGGCAGCCTGCCTCCTTCCCTGGGACTTCCACGCCAATGAGGTAATGAGGTGAGTGGTACAGCCTGTGCCCATCCGTAGAGCACTGGGGTCTTGCACCGGGGAAATCTTTATGTGACATGAAACTCTCTCGGGATCTCTTTCCGCTGTAGCAGTGCCTGGAGGCAGAAGACCTTTGCAGGGTGTCAGTACCTCTGGTGGCTTTTTCAAGTGCAAGCTGTGCAGGGGTTGGACATTACTCCTGCCCTTGCTTTCCCAGTTTTTCAGTGCAGCAGGTGAGTCTGACCAGTGCTTAAGCGAGGACATATTTCCATGCCTATGCTTGAACTCCATAAAGCATCAAAATATAGAGTATGCCAGAGGCACAGCAGCTTGGCCAGTTGCCCCCTGCTCATTACAGTATCAAGCATTTATATATCCCCTTACAGTATTTTCTGATTCCATAATGCTAGTGGGATTGAAATGCAGATAATGTTTCTAATCTTGACAATCCTCTTGGCTCAGGACCTTGGGTCAGAGTCGGCTGTAATGTAAGAACACAGCCCCTCCTCCTCCTCCTCCCTTTAAATTCATACCACTTGAAGTCTTGGCCAGCCAGAGCCCTTGCCTTTGTGTCAGCCTCTATAGAGAGTAATTTAGCTTCAACAGCTGCATGGGGAGATGGAGGGGAGAAACTGCCCTGGGAGAACTGGACCTAACTGGTCATGCAGTCCCTCGGTATAGCAGGAGCTCCAGGCAGGCATAACTGGCTGAGAGCACGAGCAAAGATTCTAGTATCTTGTAAGCTCCTATCTCATGCACATTTTGCAGTCTTCCACTCATGTGCATGAAGCCTTTGCAATGCACACCTTCTAGCCACAGGATCACAAGCTGCATCCTGT
Source organism: Actenoides lindsayi (assembly GCA_025331215.1). Taxonomy (NCBI): domain Eukaryota; kingdom Metazoa; phylum Chordata; class Aves; order Coraciiformes; family Alcedinidae; genus Actenoides; species Actenoides lindsayi. The sequence continues at coordinate 22,023 of WTSP01004547.1, read as the reverse complement.
GCAGCCCTGGGAAAGGAAGGTGTGAGTTTGGGAGCACTCTTCCTTTCTCCCCCTTCTCTCAGGTAATAGCCATACTTGAAATGGGGTAGGTGTGAGAGAGTGCAGAGCCCTCAGAGATGCGTGAGACATGCCAGCCCAAATGAAGCTTGAGTACCACCAAGTAATTAAGCATCACCTGATCTTGGATGGTGTCAAGAGTTACAGGCAATCTGAATAATGGGCATGGAAAGAAACAGCTCCTTGCTGGAACATCTCAGCTTCACACCTGCTATGCCTATCTGAACCTAGGTATGATGCTGGGAAACTTCTGAGATTTAAAAAAGTTCCACAGGGTCATTCTGAAATCCTAGGTTACAGAGCAGCAGAAGTATCACCACTGCCTGACCATGCTCCTATTCCAACACTGATCGTGCCAAACCCTGCATTTAGTGTCAGTTTTGCTGCTAAATGGCAGACAAAAATCCAGCAGAGAGGGTTACAAAAGGGGGTGGGAGGGGTGGGTGTCGCAGCATGGTCAGTTTTCATTGTGGAGTGACGTTATGGGTTTCTGGCCTGGATTTTCTTCCCACTTCTCTAGCACCTGACTGGACCTCCCACTGATAGTAAGGCTCATCTTCCCCAGCTGCTGGGAGACAGGTCACTAGGGACATTCAGGTCTCTGTTATGAGTAGTCTTCTCTTAAGCATGGGAAGCTTTCTGTTTCCCTAACTGCCAGTGGTGGAAGAACAAAAGCAATTCATGGAGGAAAGCAACAGGAGATGAAGAGGAAACATCCCTCAAGCCATCTACACTTCTCTGGCGTTTCTCTCCCACTCTCTTTAAAGATGCAGTTTATGTTGATGGTCAAAATCTGTTTAATGTAATAATAATGGTTTTGTATCTTTGTTTTCAGAAACGGCAGGAGGAGATGGCAAAAGTCTAAGGTATTTCTCCAAAAGCTTTGAATCCTTATGCAGGAGTCATGCCTTTACACTACCGTTGACTTCTCTGTTGTTTGAGCTGGTGGGCAGTTTGGTGGAGAGCAGAGGGGGGTTAGCTCCCCTTCCTAATGCTGTGATGTCTCCTCTAACATCTCCTTGCACATCCCACTAATAACATTTTGGGTTCTTCCATAATTCAGGCTGGTGAATTTAGGGCTCCGGAAGTGTCCTGGTGATCAAAGAGAAGGGGCAGAAGCCTGTTGACCAGCAGTAGGAACCAGGGGAGAGCATGTTGGTCCCACCTTCCTTCTTTTTTTCCGCCACCTGAGCTGCCTGTAGAGGCTGTTTATTGCTGAACCTGCCCTTCCAGGGCATTGCTGCTCCTCGGACTGAAAGGCAGTCTACAGATATGGAACACCAAAAGGTCACTCCCGCAGAGGTGGCTTTCACAGGTAACGCTCCAAGAAAGCCCGAGGCTCTCATTGCTGTGCAGCCACACAGCCCAGTCGGACGTATGATGTGCTCTTTGGCTGTCCCCCTAAAGGTTTTGCATAGTTAGGGCAGTATTTTTATCTGCACCGGGCATCTCTAATTTTAGCGAGCTGTAAGCCAAAGTGCAACCTTCTCGGCCAGGAGCTGACCGGGGCCGATGCCCCTGCCACCAGGCACCCACAGGTTCAGGGGACACTTGCTGCAGCTCCCAGCCAGTACTCACCGGTGCTGCATCACGGGTGTTTTGCTGACTCAGCTGGGCAGCTTGCACGCTGAGGGCAGAGCAGGGCATGCGTGCGGGCACCTGCTGACCCGGGTTGTAGGGTCCGGGGTGGTGCCTGGGGGGGGCCACCCTGCTAAGCCTCCCTTTGACATAACAGAGACCAGAGGCACGATCTGGGGGCTGTCCTTGACAAAAGCGAGACCATCGCTGCCTTGCTGTCTTTTTGGCCCCAGAGAGGCTGCTATGAGACTGAAGGCTGGATGCTGCCATGAAGCCCAGGCAAGGGCACAAGCTGGCTCCCCTCAGTAGGTGCTGGAGGAGGGAAGCATGCTTGATATTCAGCCCGTTCACGTCTGCAACCATTGACCATGTCATTCCTACGCCTCCAGCTACCAGGAGCAAGCCAGATTTCTTGAGTTTCTGACTAAGTGGGTGTGAGGCAGCATCTTTGAAACCTCAGACAGTCCAGGATGCTGCATGTGGGAATCAGGAGCGCTGTGGGAAGGATCAGCGAGGGGGAGCCCTGAGGGAATGGAGGGGTCCTTGAAACAAGAAAGGCCTTTTACCCAAGGAGTGAGCCGGGAGAAATAAGAACTGAGGAAAGCTTTAAAAATACACAGCTCCCTTTGCTCAGGTCTCAAGGTGTCAAAGATCTGCTAGCTAACGGTGTTCCATCTCCTGCCAGGGCTGGACAGGGTTCCCAGAAAAAAAGACATATCATGTACAGCAGCTGGCCTTCACCAAAGCTGTGCCAGAGAGCACACAGGAATGAGCACCATCAGCATTGCTTAGGAGGGAGCACTGCCCATCCTGGGGTGCTGGGGAGGAGCAAACACCTGCTCAGCAGCCCGCCCAGGAATTGAGTTCTTCACCAGCGCTTCTCGTTCTATTTCCTCTGGCAAGGTTTTGTCTCGTGTATGTAGGTAAATCCCAATGCGCAAAGAAAAGGAAAATAAAAAAAGGAGAACTTGGACCTTTCTAAGTCGCTTCTTTCCTAGGGCGTGGATTCCTTCCCCTGGTGCCTGTTATTTAGGGACAGAAGCTGCAAAGGGACATCCGTGGTCATCAAACCGAGGACCGTGTCATTCAATCTCTGTCACAACCTGGTCAATGTCCATTTAAAACTCAGTGGGCTGTTCTCCCCTTGACGTTTTCCTCCTCTGGGGAGGGACTTCCTAGTTTCCAGACTTAGTTTATTCATAGCCCATTTGTCCTTAGGCTTTGTGCTTAAATAGCTCTTCTCTCTCTTGGGTATTTAAAAAGAATTATCGTATCCCCTTTCCATTCTCCCCACAAATGAAGCTCAGGTCTGAAGGAAGGGCAGTCACAGGCTTTGATTAGATTGGTTTTAGATGAAGGGCACTGGCAGACCAAGCTCTGGAGTAAGGTCACGATGGACAAGCACAGCATGGCCCACCATACCCACTCTGCCTCGCAAAGCAACAGCTGCCCCAGCCTGCAGGCAGGCTCCTGAAAAAAATGTCAAGGTCCGGGGCAGAGAACATGAAATGATAGCTGTAAACACCACACATGCCCACTGAGTAGGTGAGTGCAAGTTCAAGCTAGTCCTTCTGAGGCCCCCCGACTCTGAACAGCACAAAGGCACCTCATTACACAAGAACAAGACCCTGCCTCTTGGGAACCAGGCCAGCACAAAGGCTGGACTGAGAACCCTCGCTGCCACTTTTTGGGGAAGCTGACTAGTGTGGTAGGATGTTCATCACCTAAGAGGATGGACTTTTCAATGTTTTTCCTCAACTACATTTCTGAAGGGGGGGGGGGGGAGGGGTACATAAGTGTCTGTGCAGCTTAAGGTGAATGGCATCTACAGAGGCTGTCTGCAACAGCTGGACCGTGAGAAGAGCTCCTCACTCCAGAGCCAAGAAAGCCTGCAAAGGATAATCAGACTTGGCCTTGCACAGTGTCAGACAGAGAACCCGAGCTCGCAGGGGTCTGCCATGTCTCCAGGTGACATCTGCATAACGGTTAGGTCTCTAAATGAAACCAACTTGATTTTCTTCAGGTCCTGGGATGACAGCTGGTCTGCTCTCTGAGAACTGCTGTCAGCATACCTCTTTCCAATCATACTTTAGCAGCTGAGGAAGATGGCTTTCAAAGAGCTGTATGTCATTGAAAGTGGGGTCCTATGCTAGATGCTGCTCATGCAGCCAGTCTAAACTCATTGCTGGGAACTTGATGGAGGGACTTCAAAGAAACTGGTCAATAACAGGCAAAGCAGCCTTGGAAATTGTTTCTGCCACTGTTATACGGAAAGACCAAATCACATACTTGCCCCTGGGTTGCAGTGTGCCCCTCTGCAAAGCGGAGAGCTCTCTGAAACTTGTTTTTGTGATTGGCATGTCAGTGAGAGAAATCCTGCTAGGTGCTACTGCTAAAAAACCAGTGCTCTGCTGGCTGTTGATGAATTGAGACCCACTTACATGGTCTCAAAGGGAAAGGTAATCAGCGCACACTTTTTCCTTTCCCTTCCTTCCTCATTTTTGCATTAACTTATCCGTAGTGGAAGCCACTGCTTTAGTAGCCATGGAAACCAAAACACCTCTGTTATTACAGATATGTACAAGGCACTTGCACTGGAGGCTTCAGCACATACCTATCCAGCCAGGTGTGCCTTGCTCCTCACCCTGGAGGCTTGTTCTATGGGGATCCAGAGCCCTGGTAGTTTCTGTGACACTGAACATGCCTTGTATAAGAAGTCTATCCAGCCAGGAAATTGTGTTGAGGCACTGTCTTGTGAACATACCCATTTTTGAAGAAAAAGACTGAAATTTGAGTCTCTGAAACAAACAGAGAAGGGTCCTTAAAGAAAGTGCTTGGATTTATATTTATATATAACTTTTTTATTATTATTATTTTTATTTTTATTTTTACTCTACCTAGAGATGGAGATAAACTAGAATCTCATCTCCTGGTTCCCGTGAATTTCTGAGATAAACTACACAGACCTAAACTTGTAAACCTCTTTTCTGTGCTGCGTCAGAAGCAGAGAACTATTTTTTGCTAGGCATTACATGTCTCTGAACTCTCATGGGAACATCTGCTCTCAAGAGATTTCAAGACCCTGTGGGTGGAACTACCTCAAAGCCAGCTGATCTTGCACCAATTTTTCCATCCTGGACTGGAAGTTGCTGTAGTTTCAGCATTTGAAAAATAAATCCTTGCTCTCAAGTGAGCTGCGAGGTAGATCTTACACCCAGTTTAAACCTCACTTTATACTGGATTCAAAGCCTGTCTTGCCCTCTCACACCACAGGTAGCTACTGGCTGTGGTTGATCACTGGGAGGATCTCATGCAATGTAACCTCATGGATTTATATTCCCAGGTTTGTAGGAGAATTTTTCCCTTGTATTAGAGAATTAGACAAGTACGTTAAGGAGTTTCAGTTTGTCCCACCATTTATTGCTAGAGGCCAAACTGATCCTAGGCCTGATCTGGAAAGGGAAGTACCACATCCCTCTTCTCTTACCTCTAATCAGCCTGGTTTGTGTGAGGGAAGTTCTCTATTATAATTTTCATCCAAGGGCCACTGTTGCATTGAAGGGTCTAAAATATCTGGGCTTGACAAACCTCTTTTTTTTAAAGGATATTACACATGCACACAGATAACAAGTGAAGAGAGGAGACAGAGGAGACAGGCAAGTGAAGAGTGAAGACAGGAGACAGAGGAGAGCCAGGACTAAGCAAGTTTCGGCAGGAGAGAGGGCAATGGAGACAGTGATCCGCACTGCAGGCAGCCTGCTATGGTAATGAGACAACTCAGTTAGTGGAGAGAGCTTCTCAAGTGCAAAAGGGAAGCTCCTAATCCCACTGCTCATTACTGTTGTTACATGATTCCTCGAGACAGGTGCTGGCCCACTGGAAAGCAAAAGTATCCCAATACTTAGGAGATTCAGAGATGAGAGGGAGAGGGAAGAAGGTCTGAGAAGTGGTGGTATGAGACAGGATGAAATATGGTAAGGGAGCTACAAAAAAGAAAAGCAGAACGAGTATTTCTCAGCTTCACTACTTTGGTCTTTTCCTCTTTTTCCCCTCCTTCATTAAAGCTGAAATCTTTTAGGAAAAGCAGCTTTTTGTCTTACTTGTCTGGTAGATAATGATTGTGAAGCCTTGTGCCTGGCTGTTCCATGTGCTTCTTCACTGTGCTCACCTTAGGGGGCACGCAGGGCTTCATAAACAGGGCCACAGAGCAGGAATAGCTACTGTTACCTCTGGGACTGCCTGCTGCAACCTCTACATTGCCCTGTACGGAGGCTTCTCCTCACTCGAGCTGCAGGTTCTTTTCAGTAGTCAGTGGTACAAAGTGAGGTCATAGGAGAAAGGCAAACAGAGACGAGCCCTTTAACCTGAGATGTGAAACCACCTGTGCTTGTGCTGTGTCTGCCCTGGGTTGTCTTATCCTTCCCCAACTCTTTCCCACCCTAGCCAGAAAGCAGTAGGCAGCTGCATCTGAAATCATTGCTTTGACTGTTTTCCTGACAGACTAGACCGACACATCCCAGCTTTCCCACCTCGACCTTAGCGGTTGCACTGCCATGCTTGGAGCTGTTGTCCTGCACGAAGAGCAGTCCAAAGAAGCTGCTGTTTCTCCCAGAGGGCCTTGGCTGTCCCCAGACACTGTCCTCACCAAGCAGCACCTAGCAGTGTAGGTGGCAGGAGCTGTCGGGTCTGCTTCATGGTGGTCTTCACCTTCATTCCCTTTCTAAATTGGAAAGGGATGCTGGGCTGCAGGGAAAGCTGGTCACAGTTCCCAGCACACCTCAGTGTGGGGAGCTGAAGACCCTGTGTGCTGTCCCAGTGTAAAATCTGCCTAAGGATGACACCCCTTTTCTGGTGATAGCTGGTGTGCTTTGATGGTGTCAGTCAGTCCTGCATACTGAGCTTTTGTCCTGTTTTTCCTACCATATCACTTTCCTCTCCGTTTGGTTTGGTAAAATCCATAAATGTGTGCCTAACTTTATTCATGTTCTGTCAGGTTTTCAGCTTGATCACTCATGTGATCCTATTCTTTCTTCTCCCAGGTCTGTCTGTTAGCTGCTTTGCCTAATAATTTTTCTAGCTATTGGCCCTTTTCAGCAAAATTTTCCAGAGGCAGGGATCTCAGCATAATAAAGTTATTGCAAGTTTCATGAAGAGTAAGGACTTGGAAGTGAAGAGACCGAAGTACTCTGAAAGAAGGAAATGTCACCACATGAGCTCAACCCCTATTAGACACCAGAGGACCCAGGAAAATGAGTCATGGGTTCCTCACGCATGGGAGAAGCCCCAGTCAGAGCTTGTTACTGGCCATGAGCTACGTAATTCAAGACAATCATGCTTGTGGCCAAGGGACAATATATTTCTAGATTGGAGTTAGTCCACATCCATCTTGCTCTTTGGGTGCTTTGTAACTGTGGATTTTTTCCACATGCTGAAGTCCAAACTGATGGCATAATCTGGAGTCAGGAAGGAACTGGTTGAAACTGCTGGGGCTTTTGCTTGCTTCAGCAACATGACATGCCATCTACTACCTGGGCACATCTGGGATTTTCTCCTAGCAAATTTGTAGGAATCAGGGCATTGGGATCACTCTTGTTCTTTTCTTCAAGTCTTAGATATTTCTTCAGGTCTTCGGTCTTCAAAATTATAAATTTCTTATAAGGCACATGTGGGAGAAACAGAAAGGACACACTATTTGGCTTTTTTCTGGACTTAACATACATTAAGCCCATTCCTTCCATGTGCACACACACTCATGTTCATTGGGCAGTAGGACGTAACAACCCTTAAGCACACAGATCAGATGTTTGCTTAGCTCTGCACCTGTCTGTGTTTTGGATGAAGTCTCCTTATTATTTGTAGTGATGGAAACCAGTGCCATTTTGTGGATGGAAGACTAAGGACACTTCCCAGACTGCAGAAGCAACACCTCTTCTTGTAAGTCAGTAGGTAGATTCTCACCACAATAAGATGGATAAATATGTTTCAGAAAGGCATCTTACCACGAGCAGCACCCTATATTGGGAAACCCCACAACCTGGCCTTCAGGCAACACCAAGAGCTGGAGTGTTTGTGTCTTAGATACCTTATTTCAGGGGTAAAGGACCTTCAGCAGTCAGAACCCTGAACGCTCTCCTGAAATTAGATACATAAAACCTTCCTGAGTGAACTATTCCCAGGTTTGGCTGGAAGGAGAGACCCTGTCACTGCCTCTGTGCCTACCCAGCAGTTCACTACTCAGAGTACTTGCTCAAATTACAGGAGAGCTGGGTTCAGCTGCTGACTGCTTCCAGGGAGATCGATCCCAGACAGTTCATCTCCCAGGTGAATGGCTCCACACCTCAGCCACAGAGCCACTGCAGACATTTCTTTCCCTCTCTTAGTGACCATGCAGTGAAATCCCACAGCTGAATGAGCTCTGGCAGTGGAGATTGAGAGTGACCTCCACGGCAAGCACATTACGGTGTGAGGTGAAGGAGGTGAATCCTGTCAAAAGAGGGAGCAGATTACAAACTGGCTTGCCCGCTCCTTTCACAAGTGCCCCCATGCTTAAGTTAGGGCAGAAATCGTGAGCACTAGCACTTTGCTGGGCCATGCCCTATGCAGGATAAAACACATCTTATCTTCTCTGCTGCCTTCTGCCTCTCCCCATCTGATTCCCTCAGGTGACAGAGGCAAAGGAGTGCTCAGTCTGCCTGTTGCTCTTGTGCTTGGGTTGTCAGATTGCTGCTGCTGCTGCTGCAGTCCCCAGTCCAGGGTGGGGGTCTGTGAAACTGTGAGACATGCACTGAATCAGCATTACAAGTGCTTGGGAAATTTCGAGGTCAAAGCCACCGGTGCCGTTTGCTGCGTGGCACAGTTAGCTGGTAACCGAGCGTCAGCGGGCTGGAGCACTACAATTATGTAAAGTCTGCTGCAGATCTAAGCCTCAGTCTCTTGCCCAAGGTCACATAAGAAGTCCATGGCAGAGAGATAATTGGAAGCCAAATCACCAGAGTCCTAAACCCATGTACTCGCTGCAGAATCAAGCTCTGCAAAGTAAAAGATTTTAAGCCAGATTGTATTGTAGCCATCACACCCTTGATATGGCTGATTTTTAATGCGGGTATAGGTGTCATGGGGACTAAAACTGTTAGTACACAATAGATACCTGCATCTGTCAGATTTCTATAAATACGTGTTTAGCAAACGCTTGCCATCTATTGAGCATGAAATAGCTATCCCATTAAATAACAATGCAATTATACTACCAACCAGAAACACTTCAACTGGAGTTACAGCACTATTTTTTCTTTACTTTGTTAAATGCTATTTTATTGCTCACCTGGAGCAAATACAGTTTCCTGACCGGTGAGTAAAATCTAGTTAGTTTTTGAATCTTTCTTGTTGGCAACATTGCTGCGGAGGTCAGTGGGCTTTGAACCTGACATTAAACTTTTTCAGATCCTAGCTCTCAGCAAGTGTATTCTCTAATTCACATTTGCTATACTCCTAGGGGTGCAATGCATTTTCTCCCTGGATCTAATAAAAACAGCTTATGACTTTCTTCGGCAATTCTCACTTCTTCTCCAAATGTGTCTTTTAGTTAAGAGGGAATATTTCTAAGCCCCTGGTAGGAAACAAGCACCTAACAATCCAGGCTTGCAGCTGTATGATTCCCTAGATTGCAGCTATACCACCAGAAAGAAAGCTATGAATCTACTTAGTCATTTTTGTTAGGATTTATTTTACTGAGGATTAAATAATCATTATTTCACCATAGAATTAACAACACCTTTTTTTTTTTTTTTTTCCCTGCACAGAACTGGATGGTGGCATTAACAAGAAGCTGCAGATTGTTTCCAAGCAGGCAACCAAGTGTCAGAAAAACATAGAGGGATTTAATGCTGCACCAACGGGAAGCTTTTGAGATGGGGAGCTAGGGTGTCCATTTGCAGCAAAGCTTGGTAAGGATTTTTGGCTGATTTCTCCTAGTGGGATAGAAAAATGGGACCGAATCCAGAATACAAGGGGGATACTGGCTTGCACATGTATGCACAGATTGAGAAAGGATCTAAAAATTTCAAGCTATGAACTCGGGTCTGTGCTGAGATTTGGGAAAGCTCAGCTGAGCTGAGTTCACGTTGCTGAGATTTGCAAGGTTACTCACTGTCGCCTTGGTTTCTCATGCACAATCCAGAAAAACTATTTCCCAGAAAACAACTCAAAAGAGCATGAGAGGCTTTTTTCCTGGGCTTCACAGAACTCGGGGGTTAACTCAAATCCGAGTAAACAAACCTAAGCTTTTGGGTGTTCACTCCCACCCTGCACAAGACCCTTTGACTGTCCTGTGGCTTCTCTCCACAGCTCCAGACATTGCTGTGGTAGTGACCCCAGCTGGGACACGCAACGACACTTACCTCCAGGACCATCTCTGTCATCTGGAACTGCTTCTGGGAGACCTTGTCAGAGCTCACGGGCTCATGGAAGAGCAGGCAGAGCATGTCGTACTTCTTCAAGGCCTGCTTGTAGTTCTTCTCATTCAGGTCGATCACTCGATCTTTCCCATCGTAAGTGGGGAAATTCAGTCCCTCTTCTGCTTTGCAGCAGAAAAGCAGGCAAAAACCTGCCAGAATCCAGCAAGCCGCCTTCATAGGGGAGCCCTTGGGGTGCAGCAGAGGGCAGGTAAACGTCCCTCTCCTTCTTAATTTTGGAAGAGAGGGAGACCAAAATCTCCAGGTGAAGCTTGAACCAAGTTTCTCTTTCTGCTGCCTTCCTAGCAATCAGCCCAAACGCTGCGAGGCTGGTGAGGAGCAGCAAACTTTGCTGTCCTGGGCTCACAACAAAGAGACAGACAGGAGAAGCTGTCAGGCCAAACCCTGGATACCTTACATAGCTGTGTCCAGCTCCCGTGTCATTAGGAACTCCATTTTTAGGAAGCAGTTGTTTCAGGCTAAAAATAAACCCTGCAATGAATAAAAAGGACAGATATGACACCATTGAGGGACTTGCTGGCACTCTGCATCATCTGAGAGAGAGGGAGCAAGCAAGAGGGAGGGAGTGGAAGATGTCGATGTCGGGAACATGCAGGCAGGGTTTGCGAAGGGACGGTGTTCCCTCGTACAGAGAACCAAGGCACAGCCTGTCCTAGTAGGGCTTCGTAAAAATAGAAGGTATTTACTGCATTTCTTAATGAGGGTATCTCTCTTTGTAACCCCTTGGGCATCGCAGTGATTAGCTTTTGGATAACAGGTCTCAGGTTAAACAGTTTCAGAGCCTCGTCTGCACTGCTAGAGGAAAAGTCTCGTTTCCTCAGCAGCAAAGGAGGTGAGCGCTCGTGGGACTCCCTCCTCCTTCTCCTGCCTCGGCCATCGCTCAGACCTGCCAGCTGACATTCAAGCTCTTCTCTGAAGCACTCTCTCTGCTTGGGGGGGTACCGAGAGAATTACTGGCCCTTGGACCTGTAATCCCAAAGCAGAAGGCAGCTGAAGTTGCAACCTCCCATGCCCACAGCAGTTGCCAAGCCCCATATACTGCTGGCGAGTGGTTAAAACCTAATCATTCTAAGGGGGGATGAAGGGCAGGAAGCACATGCCCACCCTGGTGTCTTGGGGCAGGAGGCAGGACCCTCCTCAAGATGATGGACAGATGCTACTGGTGCTGCTGACCTCCCTGCCAGTGTCTGCTGGCCCTGAGGGGGTGTTTCACACAACTCTCCTTGCATTTCCCAGCAGGCAGGCCTGCATATTCTTTCCTCCTCATTTCCTGGGAAAGGTGACCAGTTCCCTCTCCCCCAGGAACTCGGCACTGGCTGCCACTGGGCTGCATCACCTGCACCAGGCTGCTGGGAGAGAACACTTTGGTGGCACAGTCTGTCACCTCTTCCCTTCCTCTGACAGGGATGTGGCTGCTGCCCCATGACTGGCAGCAACAGGCAAGTGGAGGCAGGCCAGCTGGCCACATGCCAGCACCGGGGCTGACGCGGATCCACTGGAGAAGGCATGCTGAGGGGCTGGCAGAGAAGAGCTTGACAGAGGGCATGAATCTACCCCCTCGCCAAAGTGATGTGCAGGCACGTGGCCTCATCGAGCCTCCTCCTTGCACTTTTTTCCACTACAGGCTTGCTTCACCCGCACCAGGGAAGAGATGTTGTCCCTTCCTGGTGCATGGTGCATGCAACTCTCTCCCCAGGCAGCTGTTCCCACGGTACGGCTGGGATGTTTCAATGTTTGGGGCAAAAGATGAGCAATACTTACCAATTTTACCCATCTCCTGGGTGACTTAGAAGCACATGTCCCCCTCAGCTCTCACTTCCAACCTCAACAGCCTACAACATACTGACTGTGGGCAAGTTTACAAGTCCATCTTATTTGCAAAGCCCCCTCTTAGTTTCTGGCCATGCCTTATCCAAAGTTCAACATTTACCTGCAACTTGATGTTTTAATGATAAGTCTGAGAAATCTGGGTAGAAGTCAGAGAAAAACAGCCTCAGAAATTTACTCCCTGCCAAGGCACCCTTCAGGGGTGGTCATTTGTAGAGGAGGATGTGACAAACCTGGGTACATTTGATTGCTTCTAGTGGGAGAGGCAAGACTTACTTCACAGTGGGTGGCAATGGCTGGCCAGGTTTTTGTTGAATGTTTAGGTTGTAAAATGCACAACTGGGCTTGTGGGATGACCAGGCATACACCAGGCCAGTTAGTTGCATTTGAAGGACCCTGTGGATTTGAGGTGCAGGAGCAGGCTTCCACTGGCATCAGAGTGTGTTTTAAAGCAGACACACATCAGGCAGGGCTGCAGATACGAAAAACCCAAAGCTGCTTCAAAATTGGTTTCCCAGGCTCCCGCCCTCCTTTTGTTCTTGCAGATCTTCATCACTTGCTCCACTTTCATATTGCTCTAGCTATTTTTGAGATTCTTTCTCTCTAGTCTGAATAACTTTTTAATCTGACTCAAAATAGATACAGTCCAATTTTCATTTTCTCCTCTTTTTGCTACCGAAAAAGGAACAAAAAGGCTTTTTATTCATGAAAAGTATTGCCTCGTTAGCCCCAGACCCATCTACTTTTTCCATCTGTGGCATGAGTGGCAAAGATCTGTGACTGTGAGGCTTCACCTCTGCCCTAAAGGGAATTATTCCAGGAGATTGACACTGGATGTCGTGGTCACCAGAAAGTCCATCCCTTTGTATCTCCACTCAAATCCTCAAAGGGACTGTTAGTGGACAGTTTCTGCGGTCCTCTAGCTCTAGCTGCATCTATCTGAAATTCAAGATACCTTGTTCACTGTGTCAGAAGTGGTTTAAATGGACGTATGCTTCCCAGGACACAGAACCTGTGTGTTTGCCTTAGGGATGAACCTATGGAGACAGTCAGAATGAATTCCTCAAAATCTGAACAACTGTCTCATTACCTGAATTTCTTAGTTCTAATGAACTTCAATGAAAGCAAACCCTGCTGATACAGATCTGAAATCTTGGATTCACATGCTTTGGGGTGATCAGAGCAGCAGTTAAATACTTCAGTCTGAACAGAGCTGCTTTTTCCTCCAGGGTGCTGTAGGATGCCAGTAGCAGAGCTGGAACTGAAGCAAACTCTTCCACATCCTCACAAAGGCCCTAAGTAATGTGTGTTTTTCTTCACTATCTCTCTGGGTCCCAATAACAGCACACTGAAACAGGCCCATCTTGGCTACAGGAGCAAATCTTGGGAGTTCAAAGCTGTCCATCCATGCTCAGATAATCTTTTAGCCTGGGAATTTTGGAGCAGGCTCACTGTCAAGAAGAGGACAGTGTGTAGACTTCATGGATTTGGGGAACCTGAGTTTTGTCGAAGACTACAGAATGCTGACATAAGGTTTCTCTGTGTGCTAGATCCTCCCCCAAAGGGTAGGAGCAATAACAATATCAGTTCCCAAAGGAGGAGATGAAGAGGACAAAGAACTTCTCTGTGAAATCTTGGATTTTGCGTTCACAGGTTCACTACGAATACTCTGTGCTATCTTTCTACATAGTCCTAAGCCTTTCTATTCCTGTTTAGCTGCCCATGGTTGCAACACATTGTTTCTGTGGCCAGTGTCATGCAAGGGAATTCTATGGTCAGCACTGTGTCCTGGGACATTTGCCCTTCAATGCTGGCATCTGTTAGTCTCTGATATTCTGGGCCCCTCAGTTCAAGAAGGACAGGGAACTGCTTGAGAAAGTCCAGTGCAGAGCCACAAAGATGATGGAGTGGAACATCTCCCTTATGAGTAAAGGCTGAGGGAGCTGGGTCTTTTTAGCTTTGAGAAAAGGAGATTGAGGGGTGACCTCATTAATGTTTATATATATGTAAAGGGTGAGTGTCAGGAAGAGGGAGCCAGGTTTTTCTCAGTCTCAACCAATGACAGGACAAGGGGCAATGGGTGCAAGCTGGAACATAGGAGGTTCCACATAAATATAAAGAAAAAACTTCATGGTGAGTGTAACAGAACACTGGAATGGGCTGCCCAGAGAGGTTGTGGAGCCTCCTTCTCTAGAGGCATTCAAAACCTGCCTGGACGTGTTCCTCTGTGACCTGATCTAGGTGATCCTGCTCTGGCAGGGGGATTGGACTAGATGATCTTTCAAGGTCCCTTCTAATACCTAACATTCTGTGATTCTGTGATATAAGTTGACTGCAAGGCTCAACCTTCTGACTCCGACTCCTTAACCAGCTTTTAGTCCTGCCTCTAGAAATCAGTATGATGCTCTTCCCTGGCAAATCATCCCACCATCCACCTGAAAGGTCTCTGAGAAATGAGCTGGTAAGTCTCAATGCCCATCCTCCTGAGCAAGTCTCCATGTTGTTCAAGCAACCTTCAAAACTGGCCCCAAAACTTCAGGCGAAGAAAGAGAGAATTAAAGGGAAAGCTTGCTGTGGTTTTATCCATCGTTCTAGGCTCTTTGGGGTGTATTCATTGGGCAAAATCCTGTCTCCAGGGAATTAGGTTGCCAAACCACCCCTGACATGCATTGAAGTAGGATTTTACTTTGTTCCTTTGGATTTTATGAAAACAGTAATACAACAGAAGTGCTCGAAACAGCACAGTCTCATCCCTTCTCTTCGGGTTTGCAGAAATGCTGAGTGGGGACATAGGCTAAATAAGAATCTCCTTCTTGCTGATTTTTTTTTTTTCTTCTTGTATTATACGTTAGGGATATACACGTTCTACTCCTCCCTCCTGGCTGCTGCAGCCCCTCTCCACGCTGCTGTTCTCACCTTCATTGTCCTTTCTAGCTCACACAGTAAAAGAAGTCCCCAGCCACCACTGATCCAAATGCTTCAGCAAGCCTTTTTTCCAGGGCTTCAGGATTTAAGGTCCCGCTTCAGCTAATCTCTTTTCAAGCTTCTAAGACCTTGTATGTTTTGCAAGATAGGAGTGTTCAGAAAATATGCCTTTTGCCACCAGCTAGCCAGGCAAGGTCACAGCTCGTAATAACTTTAAGTGTACTTCCATCGTTAGGGTGGGAGCGTCAGAGATGCACTGAGCCTTTCTAAGGAGACTGAGAGGATCACTGTCATCTCAAGGAAAGCTCTGCAGTGCATGAAAACCTTGTTGTCTCTCCCTTCCCTTCAGGCCTGAAAGGTGACAAGTCCTCCAGGGTGCTTTACATTGCCTGTACTCCTATGCAGTCCTGTCAGTGATGTCAGGTACAAGGCAGAGAAGTATCAGTTACGCTCCCTCCCTTCTTTACCATTTTAAACTGCCAGAGATCTCTGCAGCACCTGATGGTGCTTTGTGTATCTTGTCCGAGGTGTGCCGAGACCTGCTATGTGATAAGAAAATGCTACGAGCCTTCCTATTTTCTGACACACGGACAGAGTTTTTGATAAGGAAAGTAAAACACAGCACAAATGAAAGCACTTGCTTGAAATTATATAGAAGTTGTAAAGGGAAGGTCATCAAGATGATTCACGAGTCCTGACTCATTCTGAGCCATGTAGGGTCTCTGACATTTAAAAAAAAAATATTATTTTTTTTTTTAGAGATTGTGTCTCTCCAAGCAAAGTTTCTCCATGCTACTGTATAGAGATTGTTGCACATCTCTGTCTTTGGCAGCTGGTCTGGCACCTGTGTTTTATACAGGTCAGAAAGAACTTTAAAAGGTCAAAACCAGGACTATTCCAGAAGGACTGGGGTAGTTGCCTCCTAACGGGTTTGTAAACCTTACACAGCAAGGAAGGATTTAACCCAGACATCATGTGGGGCCACATGGAAATTGGCCCATTGGCATGTATGGAAATGGGTGGGAAGGGGAGCAATAAAGTGAAAATGAAAAGCATAAGGAGAAAACGCCGGAAGCAGACATGGCTTATTCTTCATGCAGAAATCTGGCAAGGGTCATCTGAAGGCAACTTACTGTGGTGACCTCTGTGAAAACCCAGTGAGCCACAGTCAAGCCCTGTGCCAGTGCGGAAGTGTTGCCAAAATTTGCTCCTCCAAGAGCTGGGGTTTGAATGGGGGCAGGCTGAGCTCTGACCCAGGGACATCAGCAATTACTAATAATATAGTAATAATATAATTATTAATAACTGAGTAGAAGAAACAAACTACATAGTCTGTCACGGTCTGTTCCTTTCTGGAAACCCTTTGGGCGCATACAGTCTGGCCATTTCCATCTGTCCCCTGCCTTTTCCTTGGCGGAGGCGGGATCACTGGACTCCTGCCTAGCTTTGGTCACGATTGGTATGTCTGAGCATATGTCTGTCTCCTCTGCCTGCATGTGCCCATACATGCATTAAACACCGGTGGTGCTCCTGCCCGGCCTTCCTGGGCCAAGGTCTAAAACAAGGATCCTGCACCAGGCAGGGTTGGGTTGGCCGGGTCTGGGGTGCCACTTGCACCTCGAGTTTCTCCTAACTATGAGAGCGTCGGCATATTTAATGACATCTCGATGATTGGAGGGGTGTTTAATTTAGCAGCGTGGCGCCGGCTTCTGCTGACAGAGCTGTGCCCAGCAGATTTACACCTGTCGCACTGGAGTGGCAACTCAGCTCTCCTTTGCTCCTGTCCTCCTGTGCTGCCCCTCAAAACCTTCCCCCCTCCCCTGCCCAGACCGTGATGCCTGCCAGGGCGCAGCTGGCAGGGCTGGGAAGCACTGGGGTGAGCTCACTGTGCCACTGGGAACCTCATTCCTTTCAGATGATGAGCTGGACAAGCTTAGTGCACTCCTTCATTTTGTAAGGAGACAGAAAGGATTTGCTGCCCCTGAATTTCTGCTCTGTTTTGACCTCCCTCTTCTCTAACTGGACTTTGTACAATTTGGGAGGGCCCCAGGTCTCTCTAAAAAGCCTGTTGGCACCTGTCAGGCCCTTGCATTTCTAGGGTGAGTAGCTTTCCAGGCAGTACTTACATTTTAGAGGTAGTCCTTTATTGCATGCACTGGGCATGCCTTTTTTTTGGTTGTGTTTGTTTTTTGGTTTGGGTTTTTTTTTGTTGTTTTATTTTTTAACAGCAGGGAGTTTTTTAAATTCAATTTCTTTTATATGAATAAGCCAGGGCAGCGAACCCACCAGCGGTACTGGTATGTAGCTGGGGCACAGTTACACAGCGTTCCCAAGAATTCCAAAGTAATTACTCAGGTATCCCCTTCCCTTAGATCATTAAGGCAGCTTAGAAACCAGGAGAGCTGAGAAGCATCTTACTTGTGACATTTTTCCCTGGCATGGCAGCTTCTGGGTGCCTGTTCTCAAGCTCTTATCTGCAGCCACAAAAGAAGGAATAGCTTCTCTATTAATGCTTCCCTGTGTCAAGGTTTAAGGTCAGGTCCATCCACTAGACCTGTAACAGATGCTCTCTGTTAACCCGTCTCCCTCCCCAAAGGGGAAGAGAAAGGGAATAAGGGAGACAGAGTTACCAATTAGAAAACTAGCACAGTTTTAATGAAAATAGTAATAATAAAATGAAATATATACAAGTATACACAAAACTAATATCAAACCCAGTGCCCCTGTTGGCAATTACATCACCATCACCATTGATGCTGGGGAAGTCTCAGAATGGATTCAGCAGCAGGCGGGAGCCAGATTCAGAAGCTGGATTCTGGAACTGGATTCAGTACCACACACAGATTGGGGTTGAAGGCAGAACAGACAGAGTCTTCCTCGAATGCTGGCCACTGAAGAAGAGAACTTGACCCTCGTGATCTCTCAGCTTTATAACAAATATGATGTATACGGGATGGAATCCCTCATTGGTCAGTTTGGGGCCACCTGTCCCGGCCCCTCCTCCCCGCAGGCATGGCCTTTTACTTTCTGCACCCCCAACGTGGTACACAAGATCCAGCAGTGACCTCGGTCTGCACAGGATCAAGTGTAAGCAAGAGCCTTTCTGCACACCAGTCCTTGGTAGTAACCGTGAATATCAAGTGTTATCACTACTACCAGCAGACACTCTCTGTGAAAATGTGTCCTTAACTTCAGAAAGTGCAGTGACTTAGAAGAGACTGAGCTGAAAATTAAAATCACTGAAAATAATAAGTTCGGCTCTAACTCAAACCAGGACACACTGTTTGAAAATGGAAGCTGAAATGCTTCAGTAATATCATGAAACCTGCCATCAAGAGCCACAGAAGGAACCCGAAGGTCACAAACTATACGGTGGAATCTAGAAAAAAGGTGGAGTCCTTGCCTCACTCCTCAGGGATGGCCCAAAACTGCTGTTGCAGTTGATGGTGGGAAGAAACGAGTCTGCATTACTGATAAAGCTGTCACCTGAATTTCAGGGTGGCTAGAAGCTTTTTGGCTGGAGGAAAAATTACACATCTCCTTTTGAATCTTTTTTTCACTTCTCCTGAAAAATTGTCACCCACACTTGAAGAGGCACTGGCTTGTGCTGCCGAAGAGTCTCCTCATCTAGGGATGGAGCGCTTTCTGAGCCCATAGGCAGTGGTTGTTGCTGTGGGAGGCTGGGAAGTGGGGCTGAGGCTCCACCTGGTGAGGATCTGAATGCTCAAAGAACCCCTGCTAAAAGGAAGAGACTGCAGCAGCAGCCTCCCGTGCCAGCCCTGTCCTGGGGAACACACACACACACATACAAAAAAAAGAGCCCGACAACCAAAACCATGCAGCCAGCACTTTCCTGGAGAAAACGCAGTAGCTGTGTCTCTCCAAGCCGGGGGCCAGAAGGGTGTTGTGCCAAAGCATGGCTTTGCTTTTCTTTCTGACCCGAGCTTTCTAGCTAAGCACCACCTGGCAGCGCTCCCAAGCTGCAGCCTGGGCCATGGCTTCCATAAAGGGCTGCTGGGTTGGCTTGAATTTGTGATGCTTGCCTCCACTGCAGCGTGCCAGCTTGCAGAGGTCAGCTCTGCCCCGGCTGCGGGGAGTCATTCCACACAGTGTGCTCCTGTTTCCATCCCTGTGTGCCAAGGGGCTGCACTTGGGGGGGTCTGGCTGGAGGGCATGGCAGAACAGTCCAGGGGGGGAAAGGGAATGGGGCAAAGAGAGTGCGCAGGAGATACAGTGCCTGGTTTCTAGTGTAATCTCTGGGAGGTGTGTGACTTTCTCTAGTGGTGCAGGGAAAGTATGAGCCACTATATCCCCATGGTAGACTGGCTGTCTCCAGGCCAGTGAAGAGTTTTCATCTTTGAGTGCATTTTAGTGGGCACCACTAGTAAGGAGAAGCTTGAAAACTGGAACATATCTCCTGTGCTGGATATAGCTTGGACCTTCTTCTCCAAGTTTATCAAAGACGACTTTGGATTTACTTGTACGGATGCCAGCTGTACAACATGCTACATTGCAAGTGGAGCTGTACCGAAGAAAACATTAGACCAACCTGTGGCCAACATCTAAATATTCCTCATGGTTTGACAGGTAGAACAAACTGTGACATTACTCTCAACATATCCCTTACTAAGTGATGAGGTTGGACTAAATGACCTTTGGAGGTCCCTTCCAACCCGGGGCATTCTACAGTTCTGTGAGTGCCATGGCCCTAGCGAAGGCTGAAGACCCCTGAATGGGGGGGATTTTGGTGAGTAGGAGATACAAGTCATCTTGGAGGCTGTGACGGGTTTCAGGTACGAAGTGATGTTGCACACTGATGGTGGTCTTCATCCACTTCTATCTCAGAGCACATGCATGGTGTCAGAAATCAGCACTGCAAACTTGGCTCTTCTGCCTCTCGGGATCTGCACACTGAGGCTGTGTGTAGCATCTGCATGCTGAAGGCTGCAACTAAGCTCCCACAAAGCTCCCCAGATTAGCAGGTGTGGATATACATGGCAGGGATGGAGTAATTTGAGCTGGAGTTACTGTTAGTCAGCGCAGTTAGGCAAATGTCAGATGTGAAAAGAGGATCTAAAATGATCTAGCACAGGAGTTTGTGCTCTGTTCTTACCAGGCAGTAGCAAGCCTCACGGTAGTAAATATAACCATTCTTCCTTGGTCAAGATTTTTTTCTTGACAGTTGTTTGGGGTTTTTTTCTTTTCTTTTTTTTTTTTTTTTTCTTTCTGTGTGGGGTTTGTTTTGTGTTGTGTTGTTTGTTGGGGTTTTTTTCTTTCTTTCTTTCCATTTCAATACAGTACAGATGGAAAGATTCCCAGGAGGATTATGGAGCTTTCCTTATGCTATCTCAGACGCCCGCCTTGCCATAAAGTGACATTTTCTGGACTAACTTATATTACTATTTTGTCTGAGTTAAAGCCTGCAGGTTTATGAACATGATGCCCTTTTAAAGACCGATTTCAGGCTGCAGTCATTTCTGGATCACTGTTGCATTTGGAAGTAGCAGATTTGGGGATTTTAAGCAGGCAGTTAGATACTTTAGGCTAGTCTTGTGACAATGTAAAACTTTAATTTTTTGCTGCTTCTGTGGTTTATTCTGGTTACTATTTGTGCAGATTAGACCCACAAAGCAGAGATTTAGACAGCTAAAAGAATCAGGACATGGCCTGATTCAGTGATGCATTTAATATTTCTCAAATCTGCTGAAGACCCCAAGTACTTAGTGAAGTGAGTCCTTTAGACTCCCATCTGTTGTGAACATACGCAGAACTGTGTTGCTGAACAGCACCATTTATACCGACAGTGTGAACCCAAATTGCCACACATGCCAAAAGGGGAAGACTACCTAAGAATCACCTCAGGCAGACCCTCAGCGACATTAATTGAAGTGCTAATTGAAAAACATCCAGCTAAAGCACTCCAGTGGCAGAAAGCACAGATCCCGTAACATAAAAGGCTTCACGATTGTATGTTCTAATTTGACAGAACTCTTCCAACACAGCAGTGAAAATGAATCTTTTTTTTTCATCAGTTTGAAGTAATTGTCCAACCAGTTCAAAAGTTATTGGGTCATCCATTCCAGGAGCTGTTAGCCACACAGTAACACAGATAGGCCAAGTGCTGGGTCCTGTACTTGGGTCACAACAACCCCAGGCAATGCTACGGGCTTGGGGAGGAGTGGCTGGAAAGCTGCTTGGCAGACAAGGACCTGGAGTTGTTGGTCGACAGCCAGCTGAATGTGAGCCAGCAGTGTGCCCAGGTGGCCAAGCAGGCCAACAGCATCCGGGTTTGTATCAGAAACAGTGTGGCCGGCAGGACGAGGACAGTGATCATTCCCCACCCTGTATTTGGCAGTGGTGAAGCTGCACCTTAAATACGGCTTCAAGCCCCTCGCTACAAGAAGAAAATTGAGGTGCTGGAGCATCTAAAAAGAAGGGAAACGAAGCTGGTGAGAGGGGTCCAGGGAACAAGTCTTATGAGGAGCAGCTGAGGGAACGGGGCTTGTTTAGTCTGAGGAAGAGGATGCTGAGGGGAGACCTTATGGCTGTCGACAACTAGCTGAAAGGAGGTTGTAGTGAGATAGTAGTTGGTCTGTTCTCACGAGTAACAAGCAATCAGACAGGAGGAAATGGCCTCAAGTTGCATCAGGGGAGGTTTAGGTTGCCTATTAGGAAAAACTTCTTCATAGGGAAGGGTTGTTAAGCCCTGGAACAGGCTGCCCAGGGAAGGTGGTGGAGTCACCATCCCGGGAAGCATTTAAAAGACGTGTAGATGTGGTGCTTAGGGACATGATGAAGTGGTGGACTTGGCAGTGCTGGGTTAACAGTTGGACTCGATGATCTTAAAGCTCTTCTCCAGCTGGAACGATTCTACGATTCCGCGAGTCTACGGGTTCTCTTAGGAACTCGTCGCTAAACCAAGAGATGCCATCCGTATTTTTTGCCCCTCCCTCCTTTCCGGCAGCGTGAGGGCCTTGCCTGGCCACCCCCGGGCCTGTTGCGGCCCCGCCAAAGCCTGGGCCCACCGGAGCATCTCCAGCCCGGCCCCTGCAGCCACCGCCGCCGCACACGGACAAGAGACGGACGCCTCGCGCTGCCGCCGCCGCCGGCCGCCAGGTGGCGCCGCCGTCCCGCGCGCGCTGCCCGCCTGCTTGCTGCCGCCGCT
>WTSP01004545.1:111893-138691 GCA_025331215.1 Actenoides lindsayi | reverse complement strand
GAGTTAACTTCTTGACATGAAATAAAACCTGCTTTTAATCTACATTATGAACCTGTATAGAGGCAGGTATGCTGTACTGTTTCAGTAATGCAGTCTGATCAAATTTTAAACTGCAGAACTATGAGTGTTTTGGGTTTTTTTCCCCCACTACTCCAAAAATGTAAAAATTTGGAGAACACTTAATGCAGTAATAGCGTGTACAGCTGTTGTTTCATAGTCCTTCCTGCATGTTTTTTATGTAGTGGATTAAAAAATCTATCACTGAAAACTGGAAGTTTGGTGACGAGGTCTGCAACATCAAACAGTCTATAACTCCTGGTAGTTGCATCTTAACTCATTTTTTTTGGAAACAGACTTCTAGCATTAAGGAGTTATGTTTTTGTTGCTACTTTCACTGTCTCCATATGGTAGTATACTATCTAAATTCACAGTAGATAAAAATGAAGTTTAATTAAAAACTTTTTGTATATCTATTCTTATGAAATATTGACAGATAATTATAACATTGTACTATCATGATAATACTCTGAGGTGTTCAGAGTTAAGACAAAAAAGGACTATTTTCCCCCTTCAAGTTTGATCTGTAGTTTTCATAACTCATTTTCTCGGTTTGACTTATGTGATTTTGCTTCCTATGCAGATTGATATGAAAGTATTTTTAAAAAAAAGTAGGTTTTTTCCAGTAAACAATTTGACGTTATTAGGGAAGGAAAAAAAAATAAATATTGTGTTGTAGCTAAAGAGACGCCACGGGAAAGGATCAAAATGAATTCTAGAATAATAGTCCTCTTAAACATTGAAAGACCTCCTCTGCTAGGTCATATGGTTTCTTAGTCCATACTGTTGCCTAGAGTATTCTGGGCTGCAGCAGTATGCAAGGGACGCTCTTCGATTCTTCCCAGCTAAAGAGAGGGGTAAAATCAGACTCCATTGGTTTTCATTAGAGCAAATTCATTTCTAGAATACAGTTTTCTTTCTTGTAAGAAAAACCTTTGGAACTGTACTCTAGCTATTACACCAAGCTGTCAAAAGCACATTGAATGTTGATTCCGTCCTGTTGTATTCAAACAAGTACGACTGCAGTCAATGCAAAATGTAAGCTGAGATTGTTCTTGTGTAGCATTATCCTGTGTTTTATGGTATCTAGATGAAAAGAAGATGCTGTGGGAATAGGTGAATTCCTGATCAGTGTTTTTATCTCGTAAAGTCTGTCAAAATAACCTTATGTGGGAAGCTGCCCCATGTGTTGACCAAGTTAATTTTTATCCTACTGTTTCACTTGCGTACAGGTAGAGTAGCCTTTTAGGAACACTGGTTGTATTCGCTGCTTCAAGAAATCACTTTACACTCTTTCTCCTATTCGACAAGGTAATTCATAGGTTGAGGAAGCAAAGTGCAGAAACAGCTGCAAAGGCAAAAGCAGATGATAATTTACTTAATTGTCTGTATCTCAGAAGTTCTTCATTATGACCCTTATTTCTACCCAGTCACGGCTCCTGAGTAATACTCCTGGTTTTTTTTTTCACTTCTTTATAAGCATGTGAAATGAGCAGATATAAGAGTAAGCATTCAATTCATTTAGAGGAAAGAACAAAAGCCTACAATGTACCCGAAAAAAAGCTTTGAAACATTACAGGATTTTTTCCATGCTGGTATAACATACCTAAATGATGTTTCACTACTGCTGCAGTATATGAGTTTGTAGACTACTCAGGTGAGTTTGCTGTTTAGTGATTGATGCAACGTATTTGCCTTTTGGTTGATTTAAAGTCTTAAGTGGTTCAGTTGTGGGCATAAGTAATTAGTGATTCAGGGTAATTTTTCTGATTATCCTATGAAGTATGCAAAGTAAGTAGCTTATTTCATTTTAAAATTTCATCTCAGCAATATGGAACAAACATTTGAAATAGCAAGTTGCACTTCTGCACCTTCGTATCTCCATTCATCCTCAAAATTTCTGGAAAAGATCCCATTCCAAACAGGACCCAAAGTTCTTTAATTTTAGTTCACAAATATACATATGCTTAACAATTTCCACACGATGTGTAATGAAACTGAGTAGTAACACACTGTAGCCTGTGTTCTTAAAAATTCGATGTGTTAAAGAGCTGGAGCTGTATTTTGAGATTTGTGAGAGTATGTATGTATTTGTGGATTTCTAACTGCAGCAGAGCCAATGGGCTATTTTGGATAGGTAGAGTTTCTAAGAGTGTTCCTCAGTTACAGACTTTGTCTTCATAAATGTTAAACAAGTAGTAATGAGCTGGAAAGAAAACTCAAAGGAACTGCTTACTCAGATTCTATGAGGACCTGGAGAGTGGGAGGGAGGCAAACAAAATAACTGCTGCTTTCCTTGGTAAAGTGGATTCATACCTTTTAAAAAGTGCAAATAAGTCATCTCTGCCAGCCACAACTTGTTCCTGTAACTGTAATAACATATTTGAAGTACAAATATTTTGCTTTTTCAATAGTGAAAATTGAGCCTGGTAGGTTCAAAATATGAAAGAGGGGAGTCCTTCCTTAAGAGGAGATTTCTTAATTTCATTATCCCTTCCTTAATGTCTGCTGATAACAAACTAGACTGAGATTTATACACTGGGTTATGTCTCTGAGAAAAATTTCATGTAAATTTCTGAATTTGAAATTCAGGTTTAGTTTTTCTTTGGAGGAAATGAAAGAGTGATTATGAATCTATAATCTCAGGCAAACTTTGACTGAAGTCTGTTCAAAGTGCCAGTGCTGTAGAATGAGTTTCTCTGTAGGGGAGTTAGTTAAAAAGTAAACAAGTACTCTATAGGTTCAGGATTAAATTACCAATTAAACACTGTTTTAATACAAGCTAGTTTTGTAGGGGTTTTTTTTCTGCATGGTTGGGATTAATGACATGAGGCAAAAATCCAAGATATGAGAGTATGAGGTTTCTATATTTTATTTTTTGGTAAAGTTTTATTGTGGGGAAAAAGTATCCTTCATGCCTCCCTATACTATTTACTAAACATTACTGCCTTTTGTTTGTTGGTTTTTTTTGTTTGTTTTGTTTTTAATATTTTCTGTGCAAGTTAGCTGAATTATATCACCTTTCTCATATGCTGAACCAGTTGCAGGGTTTGGTCTTGCCTGGACATACTTTATGCTGTGTAGTGTGGTATGGGCTTTTTGTTTTGTAAAATTGTGACTGTATTTGTAATAGTGTATGGATAGAAGTAGTGATCAAAGGCATAAAATAAATTTACTAGGTATGGAGGAACAATATATAGAAAAGATTTGGAGATGGTGCTAGGAGAAGAATAAAACAATACAGAGAAGAAATAAAACAACCCAGAGAGGTTGTGGATGCCCCCTCCCTGGAAGGGTTTAACAGGTTGGATGAGGCTCTGAGCAACCTGGTCTAGTGGGAAGTGTCCCTGTCCATGGCAGGAAGGACTGGAACTAAGGTGCCTTCCAACCCATTAATATTATTCTATAGAAATACTTGCAATGAAAATGGGAATGTGATGTGTAGAAAAAGTGGAGAGACAGACATTGGAAGCAATTTGGGAAACGTTGCAACAAAAGATTTTGTTAAAAGGTAAAAGAAAAAAAAGAAACAAACAAGGAGGCAAACATACAATCCACAAAGAAACGTTCATGTATATTTTTAATGACAAAGACATTTGCTAAATACATAGATAAAAATTTCACTGCATGTCTTTAAATATATTTTTCAGATGCCTTATTGTCACACTGTCTTACTAGCGGTTTAAATAAGGATTCATAAATTATTTCTGCCAACCTTAGTGTTATAGTCAAATATGTGAAATCAATGCTTTTTCTGTGATTTAACTTTGGTAATACTGGAAAAGATAGTTTATTGGCTATTACGATACCTGTCAAATGTTATAACATAGCGCAGCAGAAAGGGCAGAGATTTGCTTTGGCTCAAATGTGCAGAGCAGGGAGAAGAGCGTGCATATCTGGAGGAGAAGCTGATACGCAAACTGCTGCTCAGAATTGCCCCATCCTTCTGTGGTTACCGCTTTGTGAACAGTTTCTTATGCAATGTGGGTGCTCTGGCTGCCAATGCACTGACACTTCTCAACATGTGAAGCAACTCCTGCTTCCCCCGGCACAACTTGCTTTATATGCAGGGCTGCTACTTATAATACCTGTGTTTCTTCCAGCGAGTGAGTTTGAGTTCAGTTGTGACGTAGTTACTCTTTTTGCCCTAATTATTATGTGTAGGTTTAAAATCCATAATTGTTGAATATGACTTCAAATGTATATCACGTTTTCTCTCAACACATTTTCATTCTTTTTCATATCTGATGTACGTGTGAACCACGTTTAACCATTTAGAGGCTGAAAACCCTTATGTATATTACTAGCAGTATTGTAGAATTTTCTACAGATACACCCTCTTGTTGATAGTTATTTATCTTTCTGAATACATTTTATTTAGCTTGTATATTAAAGGCAAAGCAGTAGCATTTTTGTCCTGAGATAAGTTTCACCTGCTTCTTACTATGGTTACAGTGTTACTGCTAGGAAAATGTTTTAGGTAAATGCCATTTTGATTTAGGAAGGGACAAAACAGTACATGGATTTAAAGCAGAGTCCTGATGGAAAAATGCGGAGTTCTAATATGCATTTAAGAGTGAGGATGTTTTAATACGAATGTCATAACAATAGAATGCAAGCATCTAACACAGAAAGCTGAAGTAATTTTTTTTATGACAGTGAGATTTTGCTATTGGTGGGTACACTAAACTGTTGTCTGTGTTGAACAAAGTTGTAATATTTTACTTCAGCTGCAAATTCAGTTAGACTTCCCTTTTTACAACTATTTTGTATCATAATATTCTTTGTTGCCTCACTTAATAGTTATTATTCATTGTCTTCATGAATTCTGGAGAATTTTGAGCTCTACTTTTTGGCTCTATTTTTGATATACTAAATGTGCAAGCGAAGCAGAATTATAATGTATTCTTAATCCATAAACACAAATGTAACTTCTGCAAATAACTGTTTTTGTCTAAGCTTGACTGAATAATTTCCATTCAGTTCTGCATTTATGAGCTTTTTTGTTTAGTAGCAGCAAGATATTCAGGACCTTGAGCACGTTACAGTATGATATACTTAGGCAGTTTTGAGTATAATTAAAGTACTAATTCAATGAAAATAAAGCTACAAAATTACATATATCAGATTGTTACATTTCATAAGTCTGAAATGCACATCTAAAATGCAGTGCATGCATGTTCTTTTAGAGTTGCTTTTTGTCTATTTGTTTAAATTTTTTTTTTTTTTTTTTTTTTTTTTAAATAGAGACTCACCGGACAGCCGCAGGAGATAAACAACTTAATACAGGGAAAAATTGCTGTGGATGAGGAAAATGCCCGTTTGAAGAATGAAATCAGTAACTTGAACCAGAAATTTAAAGATAAAAGTAAAGAACTTAAGGTATATTGACTTGTACATAGTTTCGTAAGACTGTAGCTTTGAAGTAGTTCTTTCAGCAATGTCAGCCTTTGTGGCACAGAAAGTGACAAGCTTCGAGAAAAAATTGCCTTAGGCCTTGCTATACCTTAATGTTTTCTCACATACCAACTCCGAGGAAGATGCTTTAAAGCCGAGAATCCAAGCTTTGTAACTTTCAGATAAATAGTTAATGATGGAAATGGAGCAAAGAAAGTAGGAGTGTGAAGATGTGGCTTCTTGTAATTAGATTCTGATGGGACTAGCATTATTAATTGATAAAGCCGAGGTCTGGGAGGATATGTCTGTGTGGGTCTCAAAAATAGCTGGGGACAGCATCAAAGGCAGCTTGATCAATTAATGGGCTCTCTGCAAATGTGTACTCATCAAAGCTGTCATCCAGCTAAAAAATATGACCCTTCCACCTGCATGAAAGAGGCCAATAAAAGTACACAGGTGACCTTGGCCATCAAATATAGAAGAAGCTGCTGTGAGGGTAAAACTGCACAGTTTATATTTGCTGATTAGTTCTCACTTTTTTTGTTTATCGGCCCTTACGGTACTGTTCTACAGGACACTGAGGAGTGTGCACAGAAGAAAGAAGAGCGAAACAGGCTGGTTATAAAAAACCTGGAGGAGGAAAATAAGGGATTAAATACATGCTGTGCTGACCTGCTAAATGACCTGGAGAAACTGAGGAAGCAGGAGGCACAGTGGAAAACAGAAAAATCTGGCAGTGATGCCAGAATAAAGGTATGAAGTGGAATGGACTTCTGGATGTTATTTCAGAATTAACTTCTCCAGACATTGGCACTACAAGTTATTTTCTTTAAATAACAAGTTATATATTCAAATCTACCAGTGGGGACTTGCATTCATTTACATTCCTTCACTTATGACCCACAGCTTTTTAAAAATTGATGTTGCAAAGCAGGAATCTGACTTCAAATAGTCATCTTAAAGTGTAGTCATTAAAAAAAAAAAGATACTGTATTTTAAGATAAAATATATACATATGTGAAATAAGAAGCTTAAAAGTATCATCATTCACAATTTTTTTCTCAATGTTTAATTTTCTTACCTATAATATTGTTGCAGTAGACTTGATATTTGTTGTTTTTGAAGAACACTTTAAAAGTTTTAACTGCAGTTTCGAATAAATTGTTTCCTAAGCTCCAGAGGGCTCCACTGTGAGAGGCCGTATCATTGCATATAATATATTAAAAAGTTATTTTCACTCTTTATAATAAAAAGAAAAGCAAATAATTTCATACAATGGTACAGAATATTATATATTTTGTTAAAATGATAATGTATCCTGCTTGCTGGTGAAAATTGACAAGTTCTTTTTAAATTCTTATAAGAAGTTAGCCACAAACATGGTATCAAAGTGTTTGATGGCTGCTTGTATACATGTCTAGTTAGTGGCTGATGCATACTTAGAGTGCTGTGCTCTTTTACACTTATCAAAGTACATGACCTTATGGTATACTCAATATAGTAACTATTTAACAAACACCTGACCAGAGACAACTTTTTTTCCTTGCACTAGCAATTCAGTGGTTTTGGTGACACTTCTGATTGTTGTGCTGATGGAAACCGTTTGTAAAAAGCTTTGTTCACATCTGTTAAAATGAGAAGTGCTTGCAAGTTGAAGCCCTTGGAGTGGTTGTCATGAAAGTATTATAGGATTCCCAGGACAAGGAATGGCTTGTTGATACTTGGGGGAGACAATATAGTGTGTAGTAAACTGATTTAATAATTGTCAAGTTGTCAAATGTAGTGCTTGAAATATTGGATAAATTATTGAAATTCATTGTTACCTACACCTTCTGTGAAAAGAGTCAGAATAATTTTTAGTTTATTGGTCTTCCTGGCTGATAAGACATGTGAAAGAGACAAAAGTGCACCACAGCCATTTGATTCCAGGGATGCGAATAAGTACTATTGGTGTTTCAGAATGGGGTCACAAGCAGATCAAGGTGGTCTCTAGAGCATGACAGAGGTAACTTCTTGAGATGGGTATACCCTGAGCCAACCAGGAATGACATGGAGCTGGATATGCTATTCACAAACAAAGAACTGATTAAAGAAATAGTAATTAATGACAGCCTTGGCTATAGTGACCGTGAAATTGTGAAGACCAAGATCCTGAGGAGGTGAATGAAGGATAGTACCACAGTACAGACTTGGAGTGAAGGAGGAGAGTCTTCAGCTCTTCAGGGAACTGGTAGCTAGAATCCCATGAGAAGCAGCACTGAAGGGTAAAAGAGCTCAGGAAAGTTATCAAGTCTCTTTTAAAGACCTCCTCCTCCAAGCCCATGGAGGGTCATCCTGATACTCAGGAGAACACGTGGAAGCATCAGGAGACCAGCTTGGCTAAACAGAATTACTCGCCCAACTCCAGTGTTGGGGAGGAGTAGAAAGCAGTATTTAGCAAGTGGAAACAGTGAAAGCTACAGCTGAGGAGTTCAGAAAGATTGTCTGGGCACTCGAGGATGGTGGTAACCTGCCTACAGTTGAGACTTGCAAGTGATGACAGGTATAGCAAGGAAAACAGGGGCCTGTTCCTGAAAGGGAAGGTTGACTTAGTGCCTGCAGGTAGTAGATACAGCAGAAGTACAGAATGCTATCTTTGCTTCAGTCTTCTCCAGCAAGATTACCTCAAACATTTGTGCCTGGAGGTAGATGTCCAGGAGAAGTACTTATTGGATGAGTTGGGAGATACTTGAGAGAACTTGACTAGTACACATCCCTTGGACCAGCTGAACTGCATCCAAGGCTGCTGAGAGAGTTGGCTGATGTGACTGTCAGGCTGCTACCTATCATATTTCCAAAGCAGTAGACATCAGGGAAGTTCCTGATGAAAAGGATAATCCAAACCCAAGGTTAGTTGGCCTCAGTTCAGTCCCTGGGAAAATCACAAGGAAAGTCACCTTGGAAGTGATTTCTGGACAAATAATTGAGAAAGTGACAATAAATTCGCCAAGGTTGGATTTAGCAAAAGCGTATGATTCCTGAGCAACTTGATTGTGTTTTGTGATAAAAGTATTGTGTCTGTGGACAAGAGGAGAGCTGGGGTGTGATTGACCTTTACTTTATGAAAATTTTTGATGCTCTCTTGCTGTGCTCTTGTACCCAAGTTAGAATGTTACAGCTGGATAGGTGGACAGCATATTTAAAACAACCGTTTGGATGTTTGGATTTCAAGAACTGTGTTTAATGGGTTGTACTCTGTCTGTAGGCTGGTAGTAAGTGGTGTACTGAAGGATCTATCCTGGACCTGTCTTGTTTAAAATCTTTATCAGTGATCTGGAAGAGGGGACAGGGAGTGTGCTCATCAAGTTTGCAGATGATGTCGAACTGAGGGAAGTTGATGTACCTATTAGCTCTGCTGTCATCCAGGGGACCTTGACAGAAACAATCCAACAGAATCATTAACCAGGACAAATCATGAGCCTTGCCCTGGGATGGCAGAGCCCTGCAGCCATAGAAGAACAGAGGATCAGCTCTTGGGGGACAGCCCGTTTCACTGGCAGGTAGCAAGCTGCGTCAGGGCTGATCCTCTGCACCAAGGCCATGATGAGTGCCAAGCAGCACCTAAAGAGGTGTGAGCAGGGCATGGCCCCAAGAGCCAGCACAGGAATTGACCTCTTCTCCTCTGTACTAGAGGTACTGCACTCATATTTGGGTGCAGTTTAAAAGAAAGTCATCAGTAAATTGGCTGAAGTAAGACAGTCAAACTGGAAACCTTGCCTTCTGAGGAGAGGTGGTAGAAGCACCTAGTTCATCCAGTAGTAGGGATGGAATCATCCAAGAGGATTTCCAGCACCAACAAGAGGGGACAGAGGAGACACAGCTGGGCTCTTCACAATTTTGTGTGGCAGAAGGATGAGATGTAGCACAGGCTGAAATACAAAAAGCTGAGGCTGATTATAAGAAGCCTTTTCACCACGAGGACAGCCCAAGAGTGGGGCTAAAGCCTATGAAGGTTGCACCATCTCCATTCTTCAGAGATTTCCATCCCTTACTTTGTAAAGCCCTGAGCATCCCGGTTAGACTTCCTTGGTTGAACCTATGTTAAGCAGGGGCTGTGACTGGAGACCTCCCCAAGTCACCATCAGCCTGCATGTGTGCATGTGTCTGATGACCTAACTTCTGGTTTGTTTGCTTTTGGTTTTGTTGTCTGATTTTGTTTGGTTTTTTTTTTTTTTTTTTCTCCTTCCTTCTGTGATGTTTGACAAGGGACTATACAACTTTGCTAGTGAACAGAGTTAGGTGACTATCTCACAAGACTATTGAAAGAATTGAGAAACACATTAAAAATACTATCTGCAAGAGGGAAATGTTATATCTGACCTCTAAGTAGTAATGATATGTTGTCTTATTTTTATCAACATTTTGTAGAATAATAGTTTGTAAAAACACAAAGTTACTTTTGTAGTTCATTACTGGTTTTACTTAGACTCTTCCTGTAAATATTGCTTGAAAATTTAAGTTTGGGTTTGAATTAATTTCTCCCTCTGTTCCTGACATTCCCCATTTCTATTACTTGATATTCTAGAATCAATATTGTGCCAGACTGGCTCTTAACAGGATGTTTGTAAACAATAAAGAATAATAATTTTCTTATCCGCAGAGGCCAAATATGACATTATCACACTACATGATATTGGGCTGCAGATGATATTGTAATATATACACCCCAATGTAACATGTCCCTGAAATGCTTTTAAAAAGTAATTTATGAGCAAATTCAATAATGGAATTGTATTGCTATTCTCAAGTGAATATAAAAGTATTTATAGATAAAAATAATATTAATTCAGTCAGTTCTGCCTCTCAACCTTGACCCTGTGAGTTAAACCAGCATCTCTTTTTGTACATGTTTTTCAGTAATAAACACTATAATTAACGATATTGTAGATGATGTAGCATGCAGTCACTACTCATGGTAATCTGCTGTATCTGTGGAAGAATAAAATGAAATCTTATTAATGTGAACTGCCCCAACAAATGTGTTCTAGATAACAGAAGTGCTAGATCTAAATAACAAATACTTCTTTTTGAAAAGTGGCCGTCTGTTCAGAAATTGAACTAAGTCTTTAAACTATTTTCTGTGCAGAAAAGTGTCACTTTCACTTTCAAAGACTGGTTCTTTCCAGAGCTACTGTAAGCTGAGTTGAGGTATAAAATTCAACTTTTTGAATTGAGAGAAAACGCTTCTATGGCTAGTTTGTCCATTTAAGGAATACTTCTTTAACAATTTGTCATATTAGCTGAAAACTAAGTGGGACAGATTACCAGGAAGAGATCTAATAATGTGACTGAAAGGGTGGCAGCATTGTTTTTATTGTTTGTCTTTCCCATACATACCCTCATGTAAATTATGTACAGTGTACAAAAAGTTAGCATAAGGCTTTGCCCTCTGCCTTAAAGTAGTTCTTGAGAATACTGTCCTGTACTTTTCAGGTTTTATATCGGTTTTCTCTACCACCCAAAAGTACACAAGTGGAAAAGCTGTCAATCAGGCATCTTATGCTTGGATGTGTCTCCATATTTAAGAATGAATTAGGTGTTTGAGTTATTTTGTTGTTCTTTGAGTGGATGTTAATTAAGTTATTGTTTAATATCAACAGGAATGTATTTTTTCCCAGACAATCACAAAAGGCTTTCTATGTAGACATATAAAAAACCAGACTGATAACTTTTAAGTAGAGGTGACGTAAAAGATAGTGGAATTGTTTCCTGTTGTTTTATTGCTTTTTTTTGTTCTAGTTAGCAAAGTAATTTTTGACATTCCTGAAGTTTGAAGGTGGGAGCTTTTAAAGAAAGAGATGCTCTCTTTTAAAATTAAACACTCTGAGAAACAGCCATCTTTGTCCAGAGGTGACTAGGATTTTAGTTCTACTGAAAAATGGGAGCCTTATTGACATGGGACCTTATAAAAATAATCTCACTTCCGTCATAATACATAACAAGAAAAAACCATGAAAACCAGTCTACTATAATTGACAGTGGTTTCCTAAAGATTTGAAGCTACAGATAACAAAACCTTAGCTATTCATAGTGGGTCCATAATCTACGCAGAGCTGTGCTGCCACACGCCTTGTCTGTGTTCTTTTCATGTTTGAAGTCCCATTAAAATTAGTGTTTCTCTGTTTTATTCTGAGTTTATAGTTCTTGTGCTCGAAGTGATCAAAATATTCCTAGAATGTTTAATCTTAAGTTATTACTCTGTTTATCTTCATTTCACTTCAGGTAGGATCACCACTTTTCATAGTTAGATTTTTCATGTTTCACTTTCAGTACTATTAGAAAGTATTTTAAAAAATAGAGATACTTAGAAATTGAGTGTAAAAGATTATAGGTTATTTAATGATACAGATTTCTGACTCACGTACAAAAGCTTTACTGAAAGCCTCAGTATATGATATTTCAGTATATAATCTATTTGTATAATGAGTCCCTCCTTACCCTTATTTTCATGTTTTGCCCTTTAACTAATGCTTCCAAAAAAAGTCAAAGTTTTAAAATTGTTGAACTGATTAATTTGTTAGTTGAAATAAAAATCTGAAATTGGATATGTCACAAATGGAGTGAAGTACTCAAAAATACTTTTTCTCTTTTTTTTTAAAATTCTGCCATTGTGTAATGTCTAAAGTTGTATTTATGACAAAATAATTTCTTGCCTATTATGAGTATTGTACTCTGAAATGGATTATGGGAATTTAGGATTATTTTTATAAATCTCTGCCATGAAAAGCCTCTGTTGCTCTGTAGTGCAATGTGAAAGATAGACGAATAATATTTATTGACAGCAAATGTGAACTATTATCATTTTTGCTAACATATACAATAATGTTTAGATGCTGTGGGGAAAAAAACCCAAACAATAAACCACTGAGGAGAAACTCTTAAGATTTGGCTGCAAGCTGTAAATATCTTATTATGCTTCAACACTTTCATATGTTGCTATAATGAACTGTCTTGCATTATTCTGAAATCTTTTTTATCTGACAAAAAAGAATGTTTGGTACCTAGCCTTTGAGATTCAATGATGACTCATTAGTCAGGTACACCTGAGATATATAGCCTGAGATTTATTATGAAACAAACAAGTTTTCCTACCTCACAAATTTTGCTATTTCTTCACATTAATGTTACTGTTATTAACAGGACATGATAATTCTTGTCCCAATTAAAAGAATTTGATTGCAGTACACTTCTGATACATCCAAATATGTATAAGAGATTTTTATGCTGTTTTAAAGAGCGACAATAATTTGCTTTTCAGGTTGCATTCAAAATTTGAGGCATCTTTGCTCAAAGGGAAAAATACACCTTTATTTCTTTAACTCAGTCTGTATGTAAACGGAAGATAAAACTAATGTACTGTAAGCAGTAGATTAGGGATGCTATCATACTAGGAGGTATTTAATTTAAATTATTAATGAGTCCTGGAAGATTTGCCTTACTGGGAGCAAGTGTTTGTGTCCATGAGTAGCGTAACACTAAAGGAGGTGTAAGGTTGTTGCCACTTTCTGAAACTTTGTTCTAGATATTGCTGTAATATTTCTATTTCCATTTTTTCCTCAAAACACTCCGGGAGAAAATAATCATATGAAGCTTCTTAAGGACTGAAGTACACTTTTCAGGTGCTAAATGTCCAGAGAACAACAGCAAGTTGCTATGTCGAGAGGAAATCTTCTTGAGTTAAAATTCAGCTCTATTTCCCAGATACACCTTCACACTTTGCTGACTCACTTCTACAGCCAGGCTCCCTGTAAAAGGCAAGCTGCTGCTTGCTTACATTGTTTTCAATGAGCATTTCCAGAAATTTTCTTACCCACTGTTTCTTTTTTGGAAACTATTCCTTGCATTGAATTAGAAGTGCAAAATCAGAGCAGATTTAACAGGCAGTCTCAAAAATGAATCTATATCCATGATTCTTAGTTGATGTATGCAGCGTTGTCCACTTTTTTTAAAACTTAAAACAATGAATGTATAGCAGGTTTTTCTTTGATTTCTACACAGAAAGCGAGGTTTAATCAGTTCAGTAGTTAAATAGTGTACTGTTGCTTTGCAGAGATTTGATTCAGGATTCTCCCTCCAAATGCAGCAAACAAATTAAGGAAAACTTCCTACGTTAAAGAATAGGTGGCTACATAAAAGCTGAAATTTACCTTTTTTTTTTCTTTTTTTGTAATATTTCACATATTTCTTACACACACACACATGCACATATACATATATTTTTAACTAGACCACAATAAATATATGCATATATCTATGTGCACATCCATTTGTCTGTATATGTAGATAACACACATAGCAGATTTTAACTCTTTTCTCATACATGATCTTTAATACATTTCAAATGCTTTCTTTGCAGAATTTGGAAACTGATTTAGCAGAGGCAAGAGAACAAATGAAAGAGTTGCGCAGTATATGCAGTAACTTGTCATCGCAGGTGGCTGTGAAACAGGAAGAACTCTCCCAAAAGAATTGTGATGTGATCAGAGCTAAGTATGTATTTCATGATTTCATTACCTTTAAGTCTGAATCTTCTCAAAAAGACTACTATTCCATCTACAAAGCAATATCTTTCATTAGGGATGTTTTTGTACAAAAGTGTATTTTCATACCGTTCTGTTCCAGGAGATGTAGAGCTTTTGGAAATCTACCAGTAGATTAGTTTATATAGAGACAGTGATATATTTTTATTCTTAGTATATTTTTATCAGTTTTTGAGTAGGGATGAACTTTAAAAATTGCATTTTTGTAATTAGCATTGAGTCAGAGAACTACTGATCTCCACTGAAAGTAACAAAATACCATTATGATTAGTGACATTAGTTGGAGAGGCTAAATGCCCTAAACTTGGAAAAGCTTTAAGCGTAACTTTAACTATAGTCAAATCTGACAAGTCAGCAAAAGTCTACATAGACCTGCTAAAGGATTACAGTGCAGTGATTTAAGCTTTATCTTAAGTCTCATACACCAGTTCTTTACACTGAATCTGTAAGATTAGGGATGCATTATTTGAGTCACGGAAAAGAATGAAGAATAGAATGAATTATATGAATTGACTAAACTACTGAATTGCTCCAAAAGAATGTAATGGCAAAGACAATTGGTACCTTTAAGTGGATTGTCAGGAAATTGTTCATTTTTCACTTCTTCATTTCAGAGGCATACACAGTCTTTATCACTCCTGTGTTAGACAAATAATATTCCCTTCAGTATTCCCTCAGACTGTGTCTATGCCTGAAGAGCTGCATTTGGAGTGCAGAAATGATTGGTATGTACACTCCTCTTTGCTTTCCAAGCAGAAATAATCATGCTGTAGGGAGTAAGTATCTAAGTCTGTTGGGGAAAAAGATAGAAATATGGTTTTTAATGCCTCTGACCTAAATTGTCGTCCTAGTATTTGTTGAAATCTTTACAGGAAAAATGATGTTGTCTTGTTTTCATATTTAAATGATACAATGGTTAGATTTTCAAAAGTCAATAAAGATAGGCGTGTTTAATGGGAAATTGCAATGGGAAGAGGCAATCACTGCAATTTGTGAAATACATCAGTGGACTAATAGACTTTATTGTCTTCTGAAATTATTCTCAGAAATGTGTATATATTTGTGAGAGGACTAGGGACAGCAAAGAAGACATTCTTGAAAGTCAGTTAATCAAGATTTGCAAAGTTAGTTTATGTTGCTTGCAGTTTAGGATATTGCATACTGACCTGATCAAATCACTGAACTTAAAATTTCTCAAAATATTTTCTTTGCTATTCACTGCAAAACAACCTCTTAAAATTCGTCACAGACATCTTGTTTAAATATACAATTAAAATAAGTAATTTTTGAACATAAGTTCTGAACTTGAGGTAGTAAAGAGATAGACAACATACTTATTTTGAAGTATTTTTCAGTATGTTTTTCCATACAACCAACTGCGAAATTCACAGAAAAGACTTTGGCAAACTGACCAAATATATTTTTCTGTGTTCTCAAAAGTTTTCCTTCCTAGATATTTAACTAATATTTCAATGAATGATAGTCTTTTTATATATCACTAGTATGTGAGTTATACTTGACATGTTATATATGTATGTATATATTTGATCTATATCATTGTAATTCAATGTTTGATAACCTTTCTTAATGAGTGTCTTTGGCTACAAGTTTCTTGTTGACATTTCTATTATGAAAAAAGAAGGCTTATGCTATAAATGGCTTACATTATATAAAATTCAAGCTTTCAGGCAGTAGATTTAGTATTTAGCAATTCAAAGTAAGAATTCAAAATAGTATGAATTTTTCTAGTACAGAATACTGAAGTTTCTCCTCAAGGTGCCAGTACAAAAATAAATCAATTTTTGTATTGTTTTTTTAATGAAAAAAAAAATCAAAATAACAAAAGTCTGTGTACATAAAAGCCAAACTCTTACTTAAATTAAAGAAAGCAACAACTCCAGAATTAAAGGAGAAAATGTCAGGAGAAAATAAAGTCTTTATATTTTTCACCTTCCTAGGTGTTAACTTCATGATTGAAGCATTTGTTTGTTCCTTTTTAAATGATTTTTTTTTTCCTTCTGTTACCCTTGTCTAAAAGTTAGTCTTATAAAAGTATGACGTTTAATGTTCAGTTTTCATTTAATGTTGGCAGAAAACTCTTTAACATATAGGGTGGAAAATACCCCACCTCCATACTATCTTCAGTTTCCCATCATCGATTTCAAACTTTTGCAGCTGAAAAGACAATGTGATTTGCAAATCTCTCTGTTCTCCCCACTGCTTGCTCACTCTCTTTCTCTCTCTGCTGCATTTACTGCCTTACCCACCCTCCCCCTTTTTTTTTTTTAAAACAACAGGAGCACAGTTGTAATTATTAGAAATAAGCTATTGAGGAAGAAGGGAGTGAAACTGCTTCCTCCATTTAGTGTTGTCTTTAATATGCAATATATGCAGATCCAGAAAAAAGCTCCTTTGTCCAATACCTTGGTAATATTTTCTGTAATTTTTACAGTAAATGCTAAAATCTAAGGGTCTATATGCATACTGATCTGGTGCTGTGTTTCTTGTACAATCATAACTTCTTGATCTATTCTGCATATCTGTCAGTTTGTTAGGAAGAGGTTTTTCAGTTTAACAGTAATTGTGTCTGTAGACTCTAAGAGAACTGTTTTCATTAAAGGTTCAGTCTTTTTCAGCAAGTTTTAGCAGGGATGAGCATTTTGAAGTACTCCTGTGTAACTCTGGCCCTACAGAATAGCGGGTGTTTTTGAAAATCCCATCCAGTGTTAGTAAAGTCTGTCACATACTTCTGAGGTATGGAACATAAGTTTTCTAGGACCAGTGAACACGCAATATTTACGGCATCCATTCTGCCCAGCGGATGTCTTCAAGAACCTAGCATCTTTCTTTGCTGCCTTTATTTTTGAAAAGCACTCTTGATCTCACTGGTTTGAATCTGAAACTCCTGAAGTAGCTGTGAAATGCATTTCCATGTTATATTTTTTATGTTTGCATTCAGTACAGATTTTCTGGATCCATTTAGTTCCTGGGAGCCTTCCTATTTTAATGTTCTTGAAGAACATTAAACCTTCCTGGATTTTTCTTGAAGATTGACTCTAAAGCATCTCTGCAATTCTTGTTTTAAAATTATGCTAAATATCAGGATTTAGAACTTTTTTTTTTACTGCTGAGCAATTGGTGGTCTGTGTGTTACTGTCACAGAGCTCTGGTGGAACTCTGAACATCAAACTAGAAAGGTTTGCTTGACTCAGTGAGACCTGAGCCTTCCTGTCACAGTTATCCAGGAAATATTAAACTGTTTGCAAATATATTTACCTTTATTCTAAAATTAACTCTGTTTTCTTATTGGAATTGTGTGCCATGACTTTGTTTTTTGATTAGTTTCTAGCCCAAATCTATATCTGATCATTTTTCAACCACATTTTTT
Source organism: Actenoides lindsayi (assembly GCA_025331215.1). Taxonomy (NCBI): domain Eukaryota; kingdom Metazoa; phylum Chordata; class Aves; order Coraciiformes; family Alcedinidae; genus Actenoides; species Actenoides lindsayi. Next base: position 121,270 of record WTSP01004545.1, on the reverse strand, counting down.
TTTCCCTCCCCTCCCCCACTGCTATTGCTGTTTACGTCTATGCTGTAAATTATGAGGCAGTCAGATTTCTACTCAGCCCTTGTTTTGTTGCTCTGGGATTTTCAGGTTATTCTTTGCTATGTGCTGTACACTATTTTATATTATCTATGCCATTCCCCTGAGAAACCATAATTCATAGTACTTGTCACTATATTGTATTTCTAAACTACAGGTAATATACACAGATTTCCTGAATTACCTCAAACTCTCTTATATTCCCTTGGTAACAGGAGTCACTGAGGTACTCAGAATCCCAGCATATTCACCAAAACTGTTGTCGTGGAACAGAGTCAAAAAAGTCACCTGAAGTTTTGGGTGTGATAAACATTGACTGTATTTGCAGCACAGTTACATAGTTTCTGGTGTGACAGAAGTTACTGATTTAATTTACATCTCTGGGAAGCCACAGTTTACTCTTAAATTGTTGGTATGTGCAAGACTTAAAGGTTTTATTTAATTTTATCCTCTAAGGATAGGAGGAAACTTTAGTTTTCTTGTCAGATGTGAGCACAAGAGCTATTGGTACCCGAAACAATAGTGTGAATCTTATATATTGTTATTGGCAGGACAAGGTGTCAAATCTTTGAGTCTTGATGCAGTCCAATATGTAGTGTCAACATTGCAATGTTTAAAGCAAAATCTAAGTTATTGTAATTTTACTTAAGTGGTCAAATAATTTAGTTATGCTCTTCTATTTTGGCTTGAGAAAAAAAAGACATTTTTTTTGTAGCAGGCTTTTCTGTGTGACTTGAAGAGTGCAGCTCACTTTCTGTAACTTTCTTGTTTTCCCATTGTATTGGTCTTAAGGTTTTAGATTAGAGTTAGATATTGTTTCTTTTCTCAGTAATACCTGGTGAGTTCAGTGTGAAATGGAGTTAAATATTCTCATCGTATCATGATGTGTTTGTTTATGAGGGAGAGCGGGAGTGGTGAGAAAAAATAGGCCCAGTAGGTGTTTCAATTTTTGTTCTTAGTGGGGAGAAATTTTTTTTTTCTATTAGTGTTGCTCATGGTGACTTTTTATCTTTGTGTTTGTTTAGTGTGTGTAGTATATTGAAACATTTTATCAATATGTGCTTATATCTGTATACATATATTCTGCTTGTATGCATATGTATACATATCCACACGTATCCATGTATGTATTTTACAAGTAGATGTATATGTTTCTACATATTTGTGTATGTACATGCAGTTGTGTATATATGCGTACATATTTAGGGTGTGTATATAGGCACATATATTTTAAAAGTCACTCATTATCTTTGTTAATCAAAATTTTCAAATTGGATGTATTTCTTCTCCTACATGCTCACCTGGGAGTATCATTTTTCTTAGGACTTGACATCCTTATCCTGTTGCAGTGATAGGCAGGTGTCTCTCCTGGAGAGTACTTAGTAGTTTGCTAATTTGGGTAAGCATATTAATAGATTTTTTGATCAGAAATTCATTTTTATCTTGTAACTGTTTTTCTTATTATCATGGGGTCGATTTTGTATACTCTTTTTGAGCATGCTGCAAGCAAATTAGTAACAGAATCACAGAGAATCAGTGAGTGGATGAGACTGGCAGACACCTCTGGAGATTGTGTAGTTCCACTGCTCCAGCAGGTTCAGCCTTCTGCTTGAGCAATGTCAGCAACAGCGTGCTGCCCAGGATGATGTCTAGTGAAGTTTGAGTACGTCCAAGAATGGACATTCTGCAAACTCTCTCAATAGCCTGTTTCAATATTTGACCACTCCTAGTAGAGGACAAGTTAACCGTGAACCAGCAGTGTGTCCTTGTGGTCAAGAAGGCCTCTGGTATCCCAGGATGCCTTAAGAACAGCAGGTCAAGGGAAAATCTTCTCCCTCTCTACTCTGTCCTAGTGAGGCAACATCTGGAGTATTGTGTACAGTTCTGGGGCTCCTCAGTTCAAGAAAGACAGGGAGAGTCCAAGAAAGGGCTACGAGGATGATTAAGGGACTGGAACATTTCTCTTAAAAGGAAAGCCTGTGGAACCTAGGACTGTTTAGCCTGGAGAAGACTGAGAGGGGATTTTATCAATGCTTGTAAATATCTAAAGGGTCAGTGTCAAGAGGATGGTGCCAGTTTCTTTTCAGTGGTGCCCAGTGATAGGACAAGGGGCAGTGGGCACAAAATGGAACACAGGAAGTTCCAACTAAATGTCAGGAAAAATATCTTTTCTGTGAGTATGATGGAACGCTGGCACAGGCTGCCCAGCAAGGTTGTGACATCTCCTCCTGTGGACACTTTCAAATCCTGCCTGGACGTGTTCCTGTGCAATCTGCTCTAGGTGAATGTGCTTTGGCACAGGACTATATGTACCCCAGAAGTCACTTTCAACCTATACCATTTTGTGATTCCTACAGGATAAAAACATTTTTCTTACATTTAACTGGAATATCATGTATTTTTTGTTTTTACCGATTGCCTCCTCTTGTGACTGGGTACCACTGAGAAGAGTCTGTCTGCTTCTTTTTTATAGATTCCCATCAGGTATTTATACATATCAATAATATCCCCCTGGGCTTTCCCTTCTCCAGGCCGAACAGTCCTAGTTTTCCCAGCCTATCTGTATGGCAGATGGTCCAGTTCTTTCATTATCTCTGTGGTCTCTCACTTGACATTGCAGTATGTCCATGTCTCTCTTGTACTGGGGAACCCAGCACTGAGATATGTCTTACCACTTCTGAACAGAGGGGAAGGATCACATCCCTCTCCCTGCTGGCAAGCCTCTTCTCAGTGCAGCTCAGGATGTCGTTGGCCTTTGCCATAAGGGCACATTACTGGTTCACGGTCAGCCTGGTGTCCGCTGGGATCCCCAGAGCATTTTCTGACAAGCTGCTCTCTAGCTGGTCAGCCCTTGTCTGTTCAAGGCACTGTACATGGGATTATTGTTCCCCAGGCTCAGTAATTTGCACTTCCCTTTATTGAATTTGATGAGCTTTCTGTCAGCCCATTGTCCAGCCTGTTGAGGTCCCTCTGAATGGAAACACAAACATCTGATAGAATGACCAGTTCCCCCAGTTTTATGTCATCAGCAAACTTGCTGTGGTGCACTCTGTCCCATCGTCCAGGTCATTAATAAAGATGTTAAAAACTATTAGCCCCAGCGTTAGCCCCTGGAATACTCCACTAGTGCTTGGTATTCAAATAGACTTTGTGCTGCTTATTATTACTCTTTAGACACAGTAGTTCAGCCAGCTTCAAGTTCACCTTTACTGTCTACTTATCTAGCCCATACCTCATCAGTCCATCTATGAGCATTTTATGGGAGACAGTGTCAAAAGCCTTACTACACTTGAGGTAAACAACATAACACTTCTCTCCCATCATCCAGTGAGCTAGTAATTTCATCAAAGAATGCTGCCTGGTTGGTTAAACATCATTTCCCCTTTGTAAATTCATGATGACTACTCCGAATTATCTTCTTGTCCTTTATATGGTCCACCACCTTCCCAGGGACTGAGGTGAGGCTGACTGTTCTAGTTTCCCAAATCCTTCTTCTTGAGCAAAGGAGAAACATGCTTGCTTCCAGTCCTCAGTAACCTCCCTTGATAGCCATGACATTTCAGATATTAAGGCTCTCTCAACGCTCACCAGTTCATCAGATCAAGTCCCATGGACATGTGTATGTACAGTTTAAACATTCCCTTATCTGACCCTCTTCCACTGAGACTTTGAGACATAAGAACCTGTGACTGATGGAGGTGTTACCTTTAAAGACAGAGCTGAAGAAGGCATTGAGTGTTTTTGGCACTTTCCTGTCCCTGCTTCTACATCTTGTAGCCTTCCTTTAACATTTGAGTTTAGTCAGAAGAGGCCCTTGTTTGTCCATGTGAGCCTCCTGCCACTTTTGCTTTACTTCTTGCTCATTGGAACAGAACATTGTTCTTAGAGGAGTAAATCCTTGAAAATCAACTAGCTCTCATGGATCCTTCTTCTCTTCAGGCTGATACTATACTGAATTCTTCCAAGCAAGCACCTGAAAATGCCTGTCTGCTCTCCTGAAATCCAGGGTTGTGATACTGCTTTTTGCCTTTCTTCCTTCTGTCAAGGTCCTGAACTCCCATTGTTTCAAGGTTGCTGCAGATAAGGCTGTCCCCGACCTCTACATGCCTGAGCAGTTCTTCCTTGTTTGTATCGATCAGGTTCAGTAATATGTCTCCTCTCATCAGCCTGTTCATCACCTGTGGCAAAAAGTTATCATCAAAGCACTCTAGAAACCTCCTGTATTGCTTGTGCCCTGCTGTGTTGTCTCTCCAGGATATCCTCAAGTGATTCAATGAAGTCAAGGGCCTGAAGACATGAATCTCTTTCCAGTTATCTGAAGAGGACTTAGTTCTTATTCCTGATCAGAAAGGATCAGCAGGTAGACACTATGTCATCTGCATTGGTCTGCCCACATCTGACGTACACACTCTCAGCTGGCTCATTGCCCATCCCGAGGCACAGCTCCGTCCATTTACACTTTTCTTTCACAGAAAGGGCAACTTCTTGCTATCCCTAAAGAATCTGTATCCATGAATGGCAGCACTCCAGTCCATGTGAGTTATCCCACATTGTGTCTGTGATCTCAGTAAGCCCTGCTACTGCAGACAGAGCTTTAATTCCCCCTGTTATTCTCCATGGAGACATGCTGTATATATTTGAACAGCAACTTCATATGGGCGTTCTGTTGTACTTATTTCTCAGGAAGACTCCTAAGAGCTTCTCTCATACTATGTCCTGTCCGTAAGTATGGGCATATGCTTGAGGGGTCCTTGCTGAGCCTTGTATTGTTCATGATGAAGTCTTTCCTGTCCACACCAACCTATGCTCTTTGCTTGGCAGCCTGGGCCACATCTCCCTCACTTGTTACTTGGTCAACATCTCTGTTTCCCACCATTCCTCATTTAAAGGTACCCTAACCACGCTGGCCTTTCTGTTATCAAAGGTGCTTTATTTTGTGAATTTCTTTGTGTTCCACCATGGATGCTGAATAATTCCTGGTAAGATTGAGCAGCATTTCCTCCTTGTGTAAAAATGAAATAAAAGGTTTCGCTTGTGGATTTACAAGGTAATAGTCGTGCTTCATTCACTAAAGAGAATGAAAGCAACGATAACATGTAAATATGAGTTAAATGCAGTGGTTGTGTATTTCTGTGTATAACATTTTACTAAATAAAAAAAATAAATAAAGCAAGTTAGGATATGTGTATGAAGAAATAAAGTTTGATTGTTAAAATATGATGTAGTGGAATTGTGACTGAGTTTCCTTATATTTCAAAATCCTTGAATTTAATATGAACAAACTTGTTAATGTGTTCTGACTTGTGTGACTGCTTCCTTCCCCCCTCAAATCACCTCCCCTTTAGTGTATTAGTCAAAGCCTGATAAAGTCAACAAAAAAAGATTCCAAATGAATTCCATACACTTTGTGAGAAGACCATTAGAGAACACATAATACTGTGCATTCTCAGGTGACAGACACTGATAACTGCTTGCATGTTTGCATACAAACTAAAGAGCAGCAATATAGCAGAGTGGGTCACAGTTACTACCAACATTTCCACGAGTATCTGGGGGTTCAGGGTTATACCATGTTTTTCCCTTCTACAACAAAATGAACGTCTGATTGGAAAACCTGTGCAAAATTAATATAATCTGTGTTTTAACTGCAGTGTGAAGATGTTTGTCATTTTCTACTGTATACTCTCAGGGAAATGAAACAAGTGCTTGTCTGGAAGCCTGTTATAGGTGATGTTGGAAAGTGCTAATATACCACTATATCCTTATTTCTGCTGCTGTGCTTGTAAACAGACTTAAATTAGTGCATATGAAGTACATACTGCAGTTGTACTTTGCTTCTTCTACATGAAGAGTGTTTAATGCACCTCTTTGGTTGTTAATTTTGTGGAGCTACTTTACATCTCATTGAGAAGTGTAGAACTTAAACACTGTTAAGTAAGCATGTCCTTAAGCATTCTCCTGTATTGGCCTGTTAACAGGCTTTTTTGAACAGCGCTTTTTAATAAAATTAAATTACCTGACTGTGCTATTGTGGTACATGATACTTCAATTTTTATATAATTATTCAGTGGACAATTTAGTGAACAATCAGCATAGTAAGTAGTTAAACAGGTTTTAAGAAATGTTGTTTTGAAAGTTCCCTTAAAATTATTTCTTTGTGATTCTGCAGTTTCTCGGGAAAACAAAACATCCTTGTTATTGCTGTTTAATTTTGTATACTAATCTTTCCTGGACATCTCCAGCAGTAGTACGAAAATGTAATGACAGCAAATGATACAAAAATGTTGTTAATTATAATTGTAGACTCAGGGAAACAGCATATGTGTTGGACATCACCAACAAAATTCTTAGAGGAAGTAAGGAAGAAAATTATTTGGAATGATAAACCTGTATTTCAATATCTGTAAGTAGCATTAGTGAATTAGGTAGTTAAGTAGAAAATACATAAAAAGAAATTAATGGAGTCATTTGAACTTTTAACATGTGTTAAAAAAAATATTCCAAGGTTTTAATCACTGTTCATAATGAAGAACTATTGCTGATCTTCACTTCCCCCTTACTTGATAAGATCTTTCAGCTGTACAGTAGAATTCCCAAGCAGACCGATTATACTAGATCTATCTTATGGTTGCATTACAACACAATTCCTATTTTTTTGTTTAAAGAGTTTTTATTGTTACCTTACATAACACACACCAAAGTTTTCTGTGCTTATGGTTGTTGCAGTATGCTGAACATGCAGACAAAAAGTAATTTATAGCAGACATACCTCATATGTCTAGAGAATAGATGGATTTCAGAAAGATGTGCTTTACGCATACTCCTCAAGTTAAGAAGAACTTTTATTTTTTTCCTAATAGTTTAGTTTAAAAAATTAAACTTATTTCACAGTCCATGTGCTCTAAGTATTATACATTTTGACATTGCTAAAGAGTTAACTGAATATTGATTAGAAAGTGGTGATGCAGTTGTGAAAATCCATTTATTTTAGAGCAGTTAGAGCATTAGAGGGAAATTGAAAGGCATTCTATTTTGAAGCTTAACTGTTTTGTAGATATTTCACAGAAGTATGTGATAAATATTTCATATGTAACTTCTAGTGTTTATAAGGCAATTGACAGAAAAATAAATCAAAATAGGAAGCTCATTATCCAGAATAAAACTATTTTAACACAGTTTTTTAATGGAGGTCATTGTTGTTCCTTTTCTTAATTTCTCTTTATTGCTTGTTTTGCACAGGAAGGAGTTAGAGGAGCTGCAGAATCTTTACAGACAGAACATTGAACATACAGCACAGCAGGCTGAACTAATAAAGCAGCTTCAGGCTCTTAATACTGATACACAGAAAGTACTGAAAGACCAAGAAGATGCTCGTACAGCTGAAACAACATCATATCAAAAAGTATGTATTTCTGCTTTATGATCACAGGGTTCATTTTAATATCCATCTATACAGTATGAGTGGATGGAGTAATCAAAGCACTGTATAGTGTTCCATCCTTTAGATCTCTGGATCTTTGTTCCCAACATATGGCTGGCAGAGTAACAGAGTCTATTGGCCTAATTACATCCCTTGCTTACATTGGATTGGTGAGCCTTAAAAATTAAGATTTAGTTGCATCTGAAGAAAAACAGAAGTTAATTGCTAAGCGTATAAATTTCTATAGGTAATTTTGTATTATCTATGATGTTCTTTGTCTCCTAGTGTTTTCAGTTACTAAGTTTTCTCCTATTTGTTTCTGATAATTTAGAAGAAATTCCTTTCAATTCCAAAAAATGTATTTATGTGAGTCTCAGATAATTTTACTGGTTTAAGATGCAAAATCCTTCTCTATAAAAATTAACTGGAGAAATTGTTGCCATAATAGCTTTTTTTAAATGGGTAACTATTTCAAAAAAATTAAACTACATTTACGGAACAGATTCACATTTTTGAATGAATACCAGGAAAAATGCTAATCCTGAAGAGCTGTCACGTGCAGTAATTGTATCTTTTCCTTTTGACTATAACAGATTATATGGATATGTTTTTCAGACTGTAAGAAGACATTTTTCCTTCTTTTTTCAAAACACTGAGAAGGAAGAATACAAGGAAGAAGTTGTATATACAGCTTCCATGAACCTTCTACCTATCTTGGAAATGTTTTCTGAAACTGTGTATTGTCAGTCCTTTTTCAAAACACAGGTGTTTCCCTTTATCATCTTACTTTGAGTAAGCAGTCTGTGATAAAATTGTTAAGCTAGTCCTAAGTCAAGCCAGAATTAGTACTGGGTTTCTAAAAATGTGTTTGGTTAACGCTTTATAGAACATAGTGTCCAGCGCAGTCTTGTGTAACTCTGTGCAAGTTTATCATCTCCTGCAGTGATGACAGATGCTGTCTTTCATTCACTATAATAATAGCATGGCGAAGCTACAGGTAGACTTCCATTAAAGTTGTTCAGTACATGTACAAGGCAGGGGGAGTTCTACCCATCTGGGGCAAGACAAAATAAATTATATATTTAAAAAAAAAATGCAGAGTGTATGTATCAGGAGTTGCTGTTTCTTTCGTTTTTTGGCATTCTGCAGTCAATTTTCATTCTGCAGTCAATGCTTCTATAGGTGTTAAATAGATACTTTGAGACACACACAGAGAAATTTAAAAAATGTCACAAGTAACGTGAAATCTTTTAACAAGTGTTTATAAGACCATATTCTTCCAGACCAGTTCTACAGCATATAAAAAAAAAGTGTTTTCATGACACTATTTTAAAGCGTGACAAAACTCTTGCATAATTGTGATTTTGCCAGTATTACTTACTTCAGTTTCGGAAAGGGTTTAACATGTCCTAGGAAAAAGAATTTTGCTATTTGCTATTATAAGCTACTTATGTATTATTGAAATCTGATAGGTATACATAGCTGTAAGGTCAATCTACTACTAAACTGAGCTTGGCTTAAAATTCAGGATTGCTTCAGAAAGCTGGTGCACAATCCTTGGCTTGTTTTAGCAGGACTTAAGACTTCTGCTTAGCTGATCATACAAGGCCAAGAATAGTGTGGTTTTGAAGATAGTCCTTTTGATAGCTGGCAAATACTTCCAACTCACAGAGGACTGTAAAATTTGCTGTTTTGGAAGTGATAAATTATATATTTTTCCAACATGGAGGAGTAAGGCACCCCTCTTAAACCAGAAAAAATCCAACTTGAATATTCTGACAAATTACTCTTGTGAAGGTAATAGTCCACCTTTTTATAAAATATCAAAATATCTAACGAACCTGAAAAAATCTGTTATTTTTGGTTTTTATAAAAATAGGTTAAAAAAGTCTATATTAAAAAA
>WTSP01004545.1:91194-101956 GCA_025331215.1 Actenoides lindsayi | reverse complement strand
CTAATGATTCGATCATTTTGTTTCACATGTGATAAAATACATTCTTTTAAGTCTTTCTTGTGGATTGTTTACATCTTAATACATTCTTGACCTTTTTCTGAATCTTGGAGATAATTAGTTTTTTCTTTTAGAAGATTTTGGTGGATTTTTTTAAACATTGTAAAATTAGTCTCAAGATGTTTCTGCTGTGAACACATGTTTGGATTTTGGTTTTTGAATGCTCAGACTGTATTTCTGAATATATCATTCTGCTTTCATCATCTTGTATTGCCCTGAAGTGGTTTTAGCAGTTTATTTTGTCAGATTTTTATTTTTTTTTTACCAGAAAAGCTTTTATTGTATCTTCAGATTATTTTTTCTGAGGTTAAGGAGGTCTTTGTTGTCTCTGTGAAGTCATAATAGAATGCTTTCCTCCATGTACATCCTGATTCTGTCTAACCTGGATATTGTGTGACAGTTTACTATGCAGTCATATGGTATCCCATGTGGACCTGGTGTAAATACTTGTCATTGTTTTTTGTCTTTATTATCCTGAATAGCTTACTAGATTAAGAAAACTTTGTTACTATAGTAGCCTCCTACCTTTCTATACTTTTTGAACATGTGGGACACCAAAGGTGACTTTTCCTGAGTAAACTCAGCATTTATTGCTATTACTTATTTTGCATAATTAAAGCAATTCTTTCTCCCATTAAAATACAATACTTTGGTTTCTTTAAGAGCTCCTATTGTGGAGCTTTGCTAAAATCCATTTCAAACCCAAGAAGACAATTTTACATAGATTAGTTTTGTTTACTTTTTAAAAGAACTTTAATTTCTGAGGTTAAGACTATTTAGAAGCTAGTGACAATCTACCATTGGTGATTCTAATTTATACTTTTTTTTAATGGATGTTTTAAATGAATCACATCCAGTGTAAGTGAATTGTTACTATTTAGTCCTTTTTCTCATTTATTCTGTGTCTCTTTCTAGTGACATCTAAACTTGAAGTACACTAACCAGTATGCTCCATGTAAATTTGGATCCAAATGTTAAGCAGTCCTAAATTACTTAATGGTGAACATGGGTGCAAATAATTATTTTTCTATGGCCTTCTGCTGGCTTTCTGCTGTATTTCCATTTCAATACTGTCTCTGCCTTTTAGACTCTCTGGCGTTCTCCTTCTTCCCTGTGTATTTGAAGGAGTGTACTTGTAATGATTATTCAGAGAATTTTCTGTTAGTGAATGCAGGTTCAGTCTGACCTTGTGCAGAAATGTATCAGTTAAACGTTTATGTGGTCTGTCATGAGCTCAGTTAGGTATTTACCAGTGCTAATGGAGAAGACATGGTAGGAAACAAAAGTGGACAGGAATGTAATATAGTAAGCTAAATGCAGTGTATGAAACGTCATTTTTCAGTAAATTAATCTTAAAACAGGCTGTGATGGAACAAATGATTAGTGTTACTGAAGCAGTCTCATATGGAAGGAAATATGCATCCATAGCTGCTAGATTTGTAGGAGAACAAAGTTGTTAAGCATTATGTGTTTGTGTGCTTAACATGCTTAATAATTTTTCTTGACTAATATTCTTCCATTCTGGAATAGAGATTATAGCAAATTTTGTTGACATGCTGTCTTGCTTTGGTTGAAAGGCCAAAGTATGCCTTTTGGGAATTCATCAAAATGCTCATTGTTGGCTTCATTTTGATGATAGACAAATTTCCCGTTACCTACTCTACTACCTTGCATAAACATTAGAAACGTAATGATTATTGTGTGGTTATGCAGTTGAGGCTTCTGTGAGGGGAAGAAAGTGATTGCCTATCATTACTTCTGTGACCTGTTAGACAACCAGAATCCTGGTCATCTGTGAAATTCTGAAGTGATTAAGAGAACCTCCTAACTCATTGTGCTGTTGCTTGACTGCAACATGAGAAAAACAGGATGGAGTTGGAATAGAGGGTTAATTAACAGGACACCAAAACAATGTAGGCATCTGCTTATTTTCCCATTACCTTTTCTGAACAATCAATCCTTAAAAAAAGAAGTTGGTTTAAATGACATTTGTATTCCTACTGTTAAGTACTGATTTCTTTAGCATGTTCGGATTCATGCCTTGCTGAAAGTTCATCCTGTGGGATATGCTAACAGTCTGTCAACAGCAATAATGTACCTTCTTCAGACTTCCACTGGCCAGGAAGATTATACATCAGTGTTGCGTATGTTAGCACGTGCTTTTTCCTGAATTTGAACTGTTCTTGCTGTTGAAATTACATTGTAGTCAGTCAAATACAGGTTTTATATTATTGGCTTTGTAATGAAAAATACCTGGTTTTCTTTCATTAAGGGTAAAATATGCCTTTTTTTAATGTGATCTTATTCTAGTCAATGTGGCAGTTCTGTCGGTGGTGGCAAACTTTTGGCTGGTTTTATTTTGACTATTCTAGTAATGTGTGGGTAAAGAATCTGAATCTACTTTACAGTAAATTTCTATATACATCTTCGTATGTGTGCATTCAGCAGCTCTCACATTTTCTCTAGTGAGAGATTAGGCATCTTTGAATTTGGAAGTCTTTTTAGTTAGATCTATGCTCACACTCACAGGAAAAAAGAACTGAACAAAACCATTTAAAATAGTTTTCAAAACATAAGCCTGTGGGGTTTGATTAATTCCCTCTTGTGTAATTGTTATCTTGGTTCTGTTTCATTATTGGTGTTCATTTTTAGCTCAGATATATACCATACATTTAGTCATACAGTTAGTATACAGTAACTATTACCCATGTGAATAGTAAATATTTAAATATGTTTACTGAACCGAAGCAGTCATTTCTGTCTTGATTCCTACTTTTCATTCGTGAGCAGACATCAAAGACAGTATTAAGAGATGATACTTGATCAAAGAACAGATACTTAAATGTTTTTATTTGTAACTGTAGCATCTGACAGGTATATGCGTTCTACCTAATAAAGAATTCAATTGCTCTTTTATAATAGTATCTTAATTTCTCATCATAAAGTTTTTAAAAGTAGTTAGAACAGAAAATAATAGTAAAACAACGAAAGTAGAAATTGCACATAGATGTAACCTAAGCTTATTAGGAAAAAAAAAATGCTGATTTGTAACTAAAAGAAAAATTTGACTTTAGGAAGATTTATATGAGAAATACATAAATAAAATGTTTCAAGAAAAGCTACATCTGTTGTTGCCATGCAAAAATCCTTCAAGTCTTATTATCAGAATGTAACTTACTGGTTTTCTATCATCAGTGATAGATTTCAGTGATTTCAATGTGTTAGGTTTATGTAGTACAGTCTTAAAATACTGATTTTGACAGAAATATAAATAGTAAAAAATTAGTTGGGAGAGAGTAACCCATTTATTTTAGTGATTCCAGATTTTGTGTCATATACTTACTATTGGAGTGTGAATATTTCAAGTCCATTTTGGGGGCTTAATTTTCTATTTGTTGTTCATGATACAGCATAAAAAGAGGCAGATAAACTGTTCAAAGTGTGTTGTGGCAAATTTTGTTTTATAGATTGTGATTGTTTCAGTTACTGAAACTTAAGTCCTAACAAAATGCTTTGTATATTACACTCTTTCATGCTTTACTGTTAAAATTTACCCATTTAATTTATTTGCATTAAAAGTTTCTCAGTTTGGCACCCCCTGTGGATCAAAGCTTGCTACAGCTATCTTCCAGTTTTCAGAAATATTCAATTTATTTAAAAGGCATTGAAATCAATCAAAAAGATCTCAAAATACAGTATTTTAAGCAGCTAGCAAATGCTGTAGTAAAGTGTTTGTATAGCACAAGTTGATGTGAAATCATAGGGAACATTTAGAACTACGCAACACTGCAGCACATTGAGGAAGGCAAAAGACATTTTTCAAATGGTTGTATTGCCTTAAGCTGCAAACTACCTGTTACGTGGAAATTGCTACCCTTATAATAAAGACAGGTATAGACTATAGCTTGTACAGTTAAATTTGGTCCATATTTAAATATGTTTGTAATAGAAAGATACTGGTATTTTTTGGTGTTTGCAGTGCCTATTAGTGTAATTCCAACTTTAAGACGCATGTGATATTCAATATTAATCATGTCATTTTAATAACAAATTTAACAGGGTAGCTTACAACTACACAGTTCTAAAGAAGTATTATAAGCATGTTTCTGATTCTCAGTCAAAGAAGCTGGAGTAATTTGTTAGTTTCAAAAAATTATTTTTTTTAAAATATATTAGTGCGTTATGAAACTACACTTAAAATGTCTTGTATACATGTCTTTTAAACAAGATGGGAAGGAGGAAATACAGGTGTTGAAATATTACTATTATTCTAAAAAGTCTTTGTATTTGAATTGCACAATTCTGGGATAATACAGTCACATACAGGGGATTTTGTACTCTCTGTTTCAAGCCATACCCTTGTCCTCAGAAAAGCTCTGTGGAGTTATAACTATTTAGTAGAGTATGTGAAGTCATTTTTGGTATTGAGATCACGGTGTATTAGCACTTGGATCACCATAAAATGCAATTTCAGTTACAATTTGGTGTGTTATGACACTTTGTGACTCAACTTGCAATATTGTAGGTGTGCCAGGATGCAGGTATGTGTTGTCTATTAAACAAGGAATAGCGGTTTGTTCAGCTTTTGAAATTACTTTTTGAAAAGGAAAGCAATGTACTTCAGGAAGGTACTATGTAACTTTTGAAAACTACATCCTGTTCTTGAGTGTTAAAAGAGGAAAAGAAAAACTGGATCCAATTTTGAAAAATAGTTCAATTTTCATTTAGTTTAGTTTGACTTTCCATTTAGCTGTTTTCAGTGTACAGTAATCAAAAAGGACCAAGATACTGAAAACCTAGGGTTTATAATGGAAGAAGCAACTCAACTTTAACTACTCTATAGCGGCACTATTCATGCCGCTGTAATAAAACTTAAGAACGTTTAGTGATTTTTTTTCCTACAATTATTCAAAATTACATTACCCTTACTGAAAACTGAATGGCTTTTAGTGGATTAATTAAACTGTAGCTGGTTTGCCATCTGGGTGCCGCTTGTTTAGCTGCTTTCTCACAGAAAGATTTTTCACTGAATAAAGAATATTTTTTTGTTAGAAGACAGCTGCCAGACAGTAGTTTCTAAAATAGAAATGATATATGGACTATTAATTGTTATCAGTTTAAATTGTGGGTTATGCAGAGGAAACTACTTGGACATTTCTTTCCAGTTTTCAATTTCTTTCCATTCATCTCCACCCCCTCCCTTACCACCCCCATTCCATATTACAAAATGTACAGGCTCTTAAAATATGAAATCTGTTTATAAATGTACGAGAAAATAATTATATTTTACAGCAAGATCACCCATGACATTATGTTGGAGTCCAGGGTATAGGCTGGATGCAGAAAAGGAGGGGAAAAAAAAAAAAAAAGGAAAGGGGGAATTAACTAAATCTGATTTTTATGGCTCAAGTGGTTTCATTAAATTAGAGTGCTGTGTGCTACTGTTCATTAATGAACTTGTGCCATATGCTTTAACTGTTCTGGTCAATAGCTGATAAAGAAAGGCTTGTGTTTAAAAAAAAATGGATAAAAATATCTTTGTGATGGGCTTTTATCAAAGGACTTACTTTGAATTCAGTAACTACTACTGAGGCAATATGGCTTGCAATTTGCGACCCAAAGGTAGTCATACATTATTGGAATACAGCCTACTGCGCTTCACATTACACAGATGTGAAGGCCTGATTATAGCTGCTTCATAATTAACAGTGATCCGATTTGTTTTGTGGCATAAATGGTGCATGTGTAGAACATTAGCCATGGCACTCTCATTCAAATTCAACTCAAGGGCTCAACGGCAGGCGGGTCACGAGCTTCAGGGAGTAGAAGCACAAGCTCCTCCATATGTTCTTGCTACATCTTACTATGGCTATGAGTGCAAGATAAGTTCCCCAAAGAACCTAATCGTGTTCTGTAATTACAGCGCGGCTTTCTGCTGGCTAGAAATGAGGGAGAAGCTAAAACACTCCCTCATCAGATAATTTGTAAATTACTTTACATGGCGGATGCCTAACTCAGTTGGTTTTCAACTGCTGAAATTATAAATAATTGTAACAGATGTGGCAATATGGCTGGCCTCCAATAAATGAGGCCCTTGATAATTTGGCCGACCCTTTGACAGGCCAATTTAATAAAATGTGAACAAAATCTTCTTGCTAATAATTTATCATCCCTTTTCCCAATAGAATAAATTTAATTACCCTAGCAGTTAACAAGGTCACACCCAGATGCCAAACTCGGCTACAGTTTTGATAATGCAATCAGGAATTGAGAGGTGATGACAGCGTTGTTGTTTTTTTCATTACCTGGCTTCACATAAACACAGGTGGCGTAGCTTTCTTGTCAGTTTTTAATAATTACAGGCTATTATGGAATGCATAGTTAGCAGATTGAAAACCACACTTTAGTGAATTTGTTTGAGTATGATTGAGGTTCTAATGTACAGAGATGATAATGCATAACAAGCACAGTCCCTAGTTTACACCATTAGTGCACAGGTTTGATTTTTACTTGTGATAATAGTGTAATAGTTTAGCAGACAACAAAGTTGCTATTTTTTGGAGCAGTCTCACCATCAGATGCAGGTTTATGTTTTTCACTTTCTGGTACTGAATCTGTGACTTGGGAAAATGTGCTTTTTTAAAATGACCTAGTACCTTCCAGTTTGTAATCTATATCTTAAAATATCTTTAAAACTTTGAAGAAATACTTTATACATTTTGCTGTGGTTGATCAAGTAAAACCTTCCAGTAGCTAATGGATAAGCTTTTTAAAAACAAGAATGATAGAGATGGTGCCAGAAGTTCTTAAAAAAATCCAAAACACCCAACAATAAAACAAACAAACAAAATAAATAGCATACAAAGCCAACAAAGACACACATGCACACACAAAAACACAACCCCCCCAAAAAATAACAACAAACAAAAAAACCCCCAACCAACTAAAACAAAACAAAAAAACTCAAACAAACAAAACGAAATAAAAAACCCACCAAAACAAAACCAAAACACCACAACAAACCCATTATACTTAAGGGAAACTTTTAAGCCACAGTTGTAAAGTATTGATTCATAAAGTATTGCTTCCATAAGTATAAAAAGATAAGTATTTATAAAAAATATTTAAACCAGCAATTGCTCAGGCTTCTGTAGTGTTATTTCTATTTCAAATGTCTATTAATTAATAGAATCATGGCATGGTTTGGGTTGGAAGGGACCTTAAACATTATGTAGTTCCAGCCCCCCTCCATAGGCAGGGACACTTCCCACTATATTGAGTTGATCAAAGCCCCATCCAACCTTGAACACACCCCTCAGAATAAATAACTTCTTGTTAATTTCTAATCTGAATCTACTTTCTTCCAGTTTGAAGCCATTACCCCTCATCCTATCACTACAAGCCCTTGTAAAATGTCCCTCCCCAACTTTGTTGTAGGCCCCTTCAGGTACTGGAAGGCTGTTACAAGGTCTCCCTGGAGTCATCACTGCTCCAGACCAAACAACCCCAACTGTCTCAGCCTGTCCTGAGATTGTAATGGATTAAAGCAAATAGTACTGATATTTTCAACTTTCCTGGATCTTTGCTTACTGCTGCTCTGACCAGTATTATGAAAAAACTGCCCAGTACTGTTGTGTACTTGAAACTAAAAAGTATCTCCTCCAACAAATACATAGGAGAATGAGTGGTCAGTTTAACAAAAAGGCTTAATGAAATCCAAAGAAAAAAAAATAAATAAAAACTTTGTCTTGAGACTTCCAGTGATGATTCTTCTAAACATTCCTCCAGACTACAGAATTTTGTTCTTATCTTATAATTGCATATTTTCCCCAATGATTTGGAGCATTAATTTTATAACAGAAGGTCTGACCCCTAATGCATAAAATAAATCATCCACCCTGGTTTGGGGCATCTTTCTGATGTGGTGGCCACATGGTCTTTACAAAGAGATTGTATCCTTTGTTCCTCTCCGTGTTCTTCTCTATTAGATGGTAAGAGTGCCCTTTTTCATAGGATATAAATCATGTGGATTGTGGAGGATGTCATGTATTAATGTTATGGGTGGTGGAAACACTGTCTTTTAGCCCCTTTTGGGAACAGATGGGGACACATTAGATCAAGGTCCAGGCTGGATAAGTTACTCTTCAACAGTTCATTACTGTTGCTCATCCTAGAGGTGTGTGCAGTAAATAGAGGTGAGGCTGTGATGATTGGATTTGCAGGCTATAAAAAGAAGGAGCTTGCAGAAGATGCTGATATGAGCAGTGCCTCTGACTTAGCTGCCCAGCTAGCTGATTCAGTAACAGAGTAAGAGGAAATATGGGGGGTTATTCTTATTTCTCATATAGAACTTCATCTGAACATTTCCTGCATCATGGCTTTGTGTGGCATATGGCACTAGATTCCTGGAGTTTGAAAGAAAACTTAAGGGTATGGGTCATGGCCAGTTGGTTGCTATAGGTCAGAAATACTGTTTCCTAACTCAGATATTCTGGTAAATGTGTACATGTTTCCTCTAGTCTGAGCTCTGTGTGTAAACTCTGTTGTGTTGCTGAGAGAAAAGATACTTTAGCCTTTACTAAGCCACTGTGTGCCTATTGGCCAGTTTGTGGTTGTAGCAGAGTGAGAGATCTGTTTGGTAGGAAAAAATATTTTCTTAATTGTGTTTGGTTTTTTACAACAGAAATAAGCCTCTGACATTTTTTTGGAATATATGTTTTGCATGATAAATTGAGTTTCAGTATGAAAAAAGTATGTATCTGTTATGACAAGAATAACAGGTGATATAGACTGATTTTGTTAAGTGAAAGAAGAAACCATTATTCTGCTAAGCTAGACTTTCTATTGCAGGTAGAATCTAATCTAGGATCATTAAAACAGAGAGAAAACCTCATTTGCTGCATACAACATATAGACAGTGCGTGAGAGGGTCAACCTTATGTGGTACAGTGAAACAATTGTCTCATGGGAATTTTAGTTTTAGACATAGGATTCAGAGTATACTTTAGAAAGTGAACCTTCATGGAACTCTTTGTTTAGGTGAGTTACTATTTCAGTTCGTAAGATCAAATATCTACAGTTACAATCATGAGACAGAAGCTATGGAAGAACCTGATGCTACCTTTTAGCATGTAACTTGTTTTTATTTTTTCTAGACTGCAGATTTCTGATCTTAGCTGTGAAATTGGACTATATTTTTCATACAGAGCTTAGATGTTGAATGTTTTCTGCAGTCTTGAAACACAATATTGTGGGGTTTTTTCCTGTAATGTTAGGATTTTTAAATCAGAGCTCCATTAAAGTCCAAATTACTTGCCTTTTTGGCCTCACTAATTGTAATATTTACCTTAGCTCTTAGATTACAAATAAGAGTTGAGATGTAAAGCTAGAAAGTGAAAAGCCAAGAAAAGGTCATATTTCTTTCTGAGGATCTGAAGAAATTGCACTTCTTTCTTCATTCAAAAGTCTTGTAACTCTAGGTTGTTCATAGAGTTATATTTTGTACAGAAGGAACTGAGATGCTCATAATTGCCAAGTCTTTTAATGAAATAATTTGGTTATGGTGATATTTTTTCTCTTAACCAAGGATACCTGAAACATAAACGTATAGTAATACATAGTTAAATAGGCATGAATCTGAAACAAAAGACCAGAAAGAGAAATTAAATCCAGTTTTCTGTCTTTGGAGGATCTTTTTTTATATCTTAAAAATTATTATTTAAAAATTATTTTGAGTAAGCAAAGTCTTCTAAGCCTAGGAAATGTAGAAGAATATTTATCAAATAATGAAGGATATGTTAAATTTAACAGAAAATAATAGCCAACTCTTCTTAAGATGGACTTTGATGATAAGGAAAACCTGCATTTTTAATTGGCTCTCTTCAGGTTATATCTGGGTTCTTAGAACTCCTGAAACTGAAGAAATTTCACATGCATACTTAAAAAATTGAGCAGGTTTTTACAGTATCATCATAGACCCACATTTTATTGCAAGATCTGTATTAGTAACAGTGTTCTGCTGAATACTTTCAGGGTAAAAACTTAGGCATTTTGGAGGTGTTAAGATCTAAGACTGGTTTTGTTGGATTTAGTTTTTTGAAGAATACATTTATATGCATGTACACAAAGACTGTTGTAGTTTTATTAGAAGCTGTGTTTTTACAGTATTTTAGTTTGAAAGAAGTATCCCTGCATGGTAATTTCTACAGATCTCTTTTGGAAGAAGAAATGGGGGAGGGGGGAAGGAACCCAGACCAAATGAAGAACACTGTTGCTATATTGGTCCTATTAAAGTCAGTAGCAGAACTTCATTATCATGAAGGAGTAAGGATGTACTATATTCTGTGACTCAAATGGATTTACATTTCAACACACTCTACATTTCATTTTTTGGAAGAAGAAATTAAAAAGTAGTGATACATTAAGTAGTTAATCATTAGCTTTAATTGCTGCTGACTTTTAAACCATGAGAATTACACAAAGTAGTTCTCACGGTTTAAAAGTCAGCAGCAGTTAACAGTTGTAGACTTTTTAAAGTAACAATAATATGAATTAAAATTATTATAACAGATGGAAGCTGTTGATTCTTTTTTCAATTACTAATGTAGTTATACAACTTATGTTACACATAGAAGTTTTTTTTCTTTACGATCAGCTGTGAAATCAATAAAGTAGGACATTGGTAGGTGTATTTGTTAATAAGAAT
>WTSP01004545.1:74480-86111 GCA_025331215.1 Actenoides lindsayi | reverse complement strand
GGACAGAGCAGGATCACCTAGATTAAGTCACACAGGAACATGTCCAGGCAGGTCTTGAACACCGCTAGAGAAAGAGACTCCACAACCCCCCTGGGCAGCCCATTCCAGTGCTCCTTCACCCTCACTGTGAAGAAGTTTTTCCTTATGTTTACTCTAAACCTCTTGTGTCCCTAAGCACCACATGTACACATATTTAGAATACCTCCAGGAATTGGTGACTGGGCAGCCTGTTCCACTGCTTTACAACACTTTCGCTGAAGAATTTTTTCCTAATATCTAATCTAAACTTCCCCTGGTGTAAATAGAGGCTGTTTCCTCTTGTCCTGTCACTTGCTGCATGGGACAACAGACTGATCTCCACCTCTCTATAACCTCCTTTCAAGTAGTTGTGGAGAGCAATAAGATCTCCCCTAAGCCTCCTCCAGGTCTAAACAACCCTGTTTCCTCAGCTGCTCCTCATAAGACACATTCTCCAGACTCCTCACCAGCTTTGTTGCCCTTCTTTGGACCCACTCCAGCACCTCAATGTCTTTCTTATACTGCAGCACCCAAAACTGAACACAATCCTCAAGCTGTGGCCTCACCGGTTCCAAGTACAGGGGCACAATCACTTCCCTACTGCTGCTGGACATGCTATTTTTATACAGGCCAGAATACTGTTGGCCTTCTGGGTCACCTGGGCACACTGCTCATTCATCTTCAGCTGACTGTTGAGCAGTACCTCCAGGTGCTTTTCTGCCCAGCAACTTTCTAGATGCTCTTCCCCAAGCCTGTACTGTTGCCTGGGGTTGTTGTGGCTCAAGTACAGGTACTCGGACTTGGCCTTGTTACACCTCATACAATTGGCCTCTGTCTATCAATCCAACCTGACCAGAACCCTCTGCAGAGCGTCCTTAGCCTTGAGCAGATAAACGCTTCTGCTCAACTTGGTGTCATCTGCAAATTTACTGAGGGTGCCCTCGATCCCCTCAGCCAGATCATTGATAAAGATTAAACAAGACTGGCCCCAAAACCGAGCCCTAGGCAACACCACTTGTGACCAGCTGCCAACTGGTTTTAACTCCATTCACCACAACTCTGATGATGCACTGGTTAGAAGTTTTGTTAAATGTACATATGTGGTGTCATTTTTTACGATACTGTGTACTTAGAGGCAGCTGTAAATCTCATAGTGCAGTCTGTTGAAAGTGGTACAGCTGTGTGCCATTTTGTAAAAAGAGTCAGTTGCTCGATGATTCTATAGCTCTCTTTGGAGCTTAAACTTTGTAACTTTGTGAGCTATGTGTGTTTTCTGTTATGTAGTTAAATTACCATTCGTATGTCTGCTGGCCGATTCCGTAACACAGTCCTTGAGGTTTTTTAGCTAACCTTTTCCATTGTATGATGCATAGGAGATATAATTTCCTTTTATTGATATATGTTCAATAGCATCCTTCTAAATCTGTAATGTCAAAATATGAAAAGGCATGACTTAAGTTGCAGTACTGAATCAAGAATTTGCTATTTATCCTCTCCAGACAACCCCTCCTGTATCTTCTCAGCCACTGTTTCAGTTCCAAAAATGTTTCTGTTTCTTCAGCTGATAAAAACCATTAAGATTTCTGCCCAGTTCTTCATTGCTGTACCCTGGCAAAGATTGATCTAATCTGTGCATGCAGAAAAGTTCTCCAAGACATTTCAGTAAAAGTTACAGCTTCCCATGTTCGCTTTTTTTCCTTGACTTGTTTTGGGACTCCATCCAACAGTAAACAGTTGAATTCAAGAAAGTGACTATTTCCAGCTTCATCCCATGGTATCTTTCACGGTTCAGTTGGGTAATGTAAGGTAGTTCAGAAAGAGACATCTTTCCTTTTTCTGCTTCCTGTACCTCCATTTCCAGTTCATGTGTGTCCCATCCACTGACCAGCTATTTATTTACAATAAATTTTCTATTACAAATCTGCATGCATATTGATATTACAAAGCCTCTTTATTTCTGGTTTTCTGCTATTTGGGTTAGTCTTTTGTAAACATGTTTTAGGATCCATTGGTGAAAAATCTTCTATTGTTGCCCTTTACTGAGTTAGATTAACATTCTTTTCATATAAAACTGGACATTTTCTTACTCCTAAACATTAGGAAGTGTTTAAAACATTATAATTTGCATATATATTTTATACATGTATGTCTATATTTACCATAAAATTTGAGGACTGAATAGAAAATAAAATGCTTGAACCTCACAGAGGCAGCAACAAAGTTTCAAGTTGTGAAAAGGGTATTACAGATGCCATCTTCCAAATTGCAGCAATCAAATTACAGGATATTTTACTACATTCTTGGTAGGAAAATTAAACCATTTGCCTTCTTAGCAAAGATTGCCTTCGAATTACCTGTGTGCAGCTGTAAAGCCCAGACTCAGCTCCATCTCTCCACACACCTCTAGTATGATCACTAATCTGGTAAAAAACTATTCAAACAATAAAATATTTCTTAACATGCATCACCAATCCCACCTGTTCTTACAGGGAATTGTTTCCATATCCATGAAGAGTTAGAATTTTTTGTCTTATTTTTTTCCATAACATGGCCCTATGAAAAAGATTCACAGTGCAATCCCAGGTAGCTATATATAAAATCTGTGTGCATGTGTATAAAGGAAAACTTTCGCATACTCATAGTATCTGATAATATCTAATCACCTTTGATTAAAGCAGGAAGACTATGAATTTTACTTTTTTTTTTCCTCTACTGCTTTCCTCTTCGTTCCTCCATAAAGTCTCACTACCTAGTTACTCATAGCAGTGTGGTGCTGTTGATCCACTTTTTTTTTTTTTGTTATCATCTTTGGAAACAAATGCAGTGCTTTGACCTTTTATTTACCAATTCAGAGAAGTCAATTTCCAAGTTGTCTGTATATAAACTTAAAATTTAACTATGTATTGAAAAATAATACATTCTGGACCTTTAGGAAAAAATGGTATGCGTGTGCAATGACTAGGAAATGTGGAAGATAGCAGTTTTATTTAAGATCTTAGTTTTATTCAAAAAATCTGCAACTTTGAAGATTTAAATATGTTGGTCTTGGGTTGTTCTGCTTCAAACACCTGAAAGTGATCAGTTTGGTTTTGTGCAAATTGTTTTGTGATTAATTTGGTTTTGTGATTAAAATCTTTACTGATATTATCAGCATCTATTAACTGAAGTAAACTTCTGGGTATCTTTATCAGAATTACTGGAAAAAATGTAAATCAGTAATCTTACAATTTTAATAATATCTACTCTTACTCAGTGCAATGTTATACTGACAATATAAAACCCCATAAATTTGGGAATACTGTTTTAGATGTTCATTAAAACTTTCCTTTAGTTTCTTTTGTTACGTAAAGGAACTGACAGGAATATTCAAAATATGTCCATTTGACATCGAGATTTTAAATCTCATTCAGGCATATTTCAGACACAGGAGTGACACAAGCCTAAATGCCAAAAACACATTTGCAATATGAAAATTCTTATGTATGTGATATTATTTTTTTTTTTCCCTGCCTTTTGGAAAAATGTTTAAAGTGAAAGTGTTATATACAGTGTCTTCTAAATATACAAAACTCTTGTAAACATAATACTGTAAGATAATGGTGAAAGTAAAAAAGGCCAATTGCTAATTAAGATTCTATTTAAGATTAAATTAATTTAATGGAGTAGTCAAAATGTTGAAATATACAGTATTCAAGAAGACTTTATCCTGAATTCCTTTTGTTGTAAATCAGTTATTTTGCAGTGAAAATGGCAGCATGCAACAACAATAATCATAATTAATCTTAAATTTTTGTTTGACTTTATGTATTTGCATAATAGCATTTTACCTTATCAATAACAAGGGTGTGTTAGTATTTCTCTGTCCTTACCCAAAGTTATTCAGAAAATCAGAAAGTCTAATTTGATGAGGTCTTTCTTTCCTTGCCATAAGGACATATGACATAGAATGAACAAGAAAGCTGCCCAGTTTAAGTGTTACTTTCGCATAGTCTTTCTCCAGATTGCTATATGAAGCTGTACACAATATAAACACATATTCTTGTCTCTAGTTAGTCACATTATAGTTAATGACCATATGGTCATTATGGTATAAGATCTACTGTCTGTTGTATTTATATTCCTCAAGCATATTGTTCCTTCAACTTCACAGTGTGTTAAACTATTTCAAAGGGAAAAAAATCCTTTCCCTCTTGTTTCTGGTTGTCCTATCAAGTGTAACCTTGGACCCTTACAGAGCAATTAGACCAGCCTCTATCCCCTCCTTTGTAATGAGGTTTCTTGCATTTCTGAGTCTATAACCCTTTAGTCTTCCCTAATGGGACATCATTATTCTGAAAGAAACAATGTAAATGTAAATGAATATTCTCATTAACGAGTCACAGAGAAACCTTTAGTGGTAGCGCTGTGGTAATTCTGCTTGTTATTTCTCTGGTATTCCATGCAGATTTTTTTATTTTTTTTTTTTTATAATTCATTATTAGTATTCAAAATTACCACTTCTTTAATTCTGCATGTCTTTCATAACCCAGTGTTCCAACTAGTTCAACCATGTCCTTGTTTTATTCTCCAGAAACCACCTGTGAAACGTTCAAGGTCTCTGTCCCCAAAGAGCTCTTTTAGAGAGTCAGAGGAGCTAAGGAAGCTTAAAATAGCTGAAAGGAAGATTGAAAACCTGGGGAAGACACTACAGCTAAAGGTGAACATTAAAAAACTTAAAATAAAGAAACCCTCTAGCTATAAGATTGCACAGATAAAGATATACCAAAATAAACAGACATTTTAAAAATTGCAAAATACATGTATAGTTATGGACAGTAAGTGTGTTAGCATAAGAGAGCACTGTTTGCCTTTTTCCTTTACTGCTAGGAATCTTGTGTTGGTGGTACTCCTGCAGTCCTCTGGAAGCCTAAGTTAAGCTGTCACAAATAACACGTGCTTGTTAAATACACTTTCAAAATTTGTGTCTGAGGATATATATTCTGAGAAATTAATGTATTCATATAGAAATAAAGTGAAGCAGAAAGTACAAAGAAATTTTTTTTTTGTAAAGTGAGGCCAGTATTTTAAAATGCTGAAGTCAATTGCTTGTAACGGATTTACCCCTTGTAGTCTTAGACGTTGTGTCTTAGAAGTTGTTGTTTTAATAAAGGCTGTAAAAAACCCCAAACACACACAACAACAAACACCCTCCTGCCCCATCCCTTGTTAGAAAAGCTTAATTAAGCATGTATTACCACTTCCCATTTTGTTCTCTTTTTATAGATTTTTGTTGGTTTGGTTTTTTTACTTCAAAAATAGTACCTTTTGAGTGAACTGTTGGTTTCAAATTTCATGTCAGAAAGCAAACCCCAAACCCTGAGTCATATTTTGTTAAACATTCACAATTCATACTCTCGTTCTTGTTTATTACAAAGCAGAAGTGGTATATTGAACATGCTGTCATAAATGTCAGGTAAGTGGAAAAAAAGTGAGAAGCCCTACAAACCATAGTCCCAAGCTACTACTCATTCAAAAAAGACACTCGTATGTGATAAGTCGATTTAGAAGAAATATGAGTGGGAATTATATTTTAGCACAAAGGCAAAAAAGTTCATCACCCTCTATACTTGAGAGGATTTAATGTAGTGTCTTAATGAACATAGGGTATATGAACAAGAAAGATGATATAGACTTCAGATTCAAACTTACAGGCTGTCTTGCCCCTTTTTTGTGGGATTCATAAGATTAACTTTGTTTTGTTTTTTTCTCTATGGGGAAATGTAAGGTGTGTCCTACCAGCTCTACCTGGGAGCTGATCTTTGGCAGGTCTCTTGTTTGTTGCTCTTAGTTGGCCTGCCAGACACTGATGCTACAAATTATTCTTGTACTGTGGACTACAACTGCTCCGCCCTTGACAGCAAAACTAACACAACATTATGGCTGTTTCTTAAGAGACTTCCACATTTATTTTTGTTTTCTTCTGGAAAGAGGAGTGAAAAGAAGCACTCTGATTTTTCTAAGCAGGTACAAAAGAAAAAGGACTGTTATTCTCTGTACATGACCTCTTCACATAATTTTTACTGTTTGTCATGCTGCCTTTGCTGCTGCTTCTTCTTCATCTTAAAGTATGATTAAGGAATCTGTGTGGCTTTATTATGTTGCAAGTATGGGGTCTCTGTTTATCACAGATGTTAATCCATGAGGTCTTTAAGGGCGAAGTCTTCTATCTCCCTTTGAAACTAAGTATGTGTACTCCTTGCAATTTTTCTAGGAAACCTGTTTGGCTTCTTTTGCTGAGTACTATAATTGAGTGCAAAGAAGCTGGTCAACATATTAAGTGCTGTTGTGGCACTACATTTGGAATTCAATGATGCTGTTGCCAGCATGACAGTGAACTCAGCTATCATAATGTTAACACTACAGTAATTTTATTGGTGTTGTATGATTTCTTGATATTAGGCTCCTCTCAGGCTTTGCTTCCAAAAGAAAAATAATGCATGTGATCAACATGTTTGAATCTGGCAATTGCATTATTGCACTCTTAAGCAAAGTGTTAACTATGATTGCTTGAAATATACTTGCTCTGAAAAATGCTTGATCAATAAACATATTGATGATGCATATCCTGAAGATGAAATTGTGACTTTATCCATCAGTCCTTCTGAAAAATTGGTAACAATTAATAAAAAAGATGAACCACTGTATTTATGGGGTTATCAGGAGCAGGAATATTTGATGCCTAAATCAGTGCTACAAAGGAACAAAAAAGGGGATGGTCCCACTGTTAGGATTTTCCATTTCTCCTCATCTGGCTCATTGTTGGCCAAGAAAAGTTGACTCTTCCTGTTTGTATTGCTAATATACCTGGAGTAATCATGTGAATTCAGAATGTCCATAGTTTTGGTACAAAATCAGCTTCATTTTTGTACTTCAGGCTGTACTAAAAGTAACACAGCATGTGTGATTGCACTCTTATTCAGAGAGTGTCAAAGTAAATAAGAGTATTTCATAGATTTTGAATAACAAATTATCAAACTAGTAATTAGAATAGTCTGAAGCATAACTGCATCAGTCTGCTGTTGGCCTTTAAGAAGTAAGTAGGAGTTTGTTTTCCAAGAGTTAGATGTTTCGTATGAACTAGGAATTCCATGTTCTCTTCTCCCATATTATGTTTCTAGAACTATGATCCCTAGAAGATATATCTCTGACTTTAAATGGAGAGTTTTCAAAAGCAATAGGAGATCTTCCCTTTGAGTTTTCTCATCCTTTTTGTTTAAAGGTCTAAAATTTTTGAGACAATTAGAACTAGGATATTTAGATCAATCTTTAGAGCCACCTTAATACTTGTTTATGTGAGTGATGGCACACTGCTTATATTTAGTTTAGATTTCATATATAGTCCTGTTCCATGTATGGTGTTCAGATGCCAAAAATATATTAATACTGTGGCTTTACACATAACTAATTGTGGAAAAAACTGTTTTTGTAATGGCCAGGTTCCTCACTTTATTTCAGCTTAAGAGTAGTCAAATAATTTAATCAGTGTATTTTTGTAACAGCAGTTTTTATGGTTTAATTTCAACACAATTTTGAAGTAGTGACCTTTTTTTCATGGGCAGTTGAGTGATTCCTTCTGCAGATTGGTCTTGGTCTTTTTGTCTTTCATTATTGCATGGGAAGTACTACAGAATGACAGTGGAGAGCTGGAGAGTAACTTGGAAATCCAGCACTGCCAGAGATGTTTGTTCTGTCCCATTTCTGTCAATATATAGAAAGCTGTACAGAAGACAGTTTAATTATTAAAACATAACATAATTCAATCAGAGAGAGATTATGTGTACTAAAGTGTAAATTTGAAGTTCTGAAGTGCTTAATGATGCAATAAGAGAGTGATTAGAACACTTAGTTGTCTAATTTCTATTAGACAATTGTCTGAAGTTCGTGTTAGAGAGCAGAGCAACTGATAAGAGAAGGGAATAACAGTAATGGCATGGATAATGAAACAGGTAAGCAATAATGAAAAATGTAGATTCATAAATAGGAAAGGCCAAATTCTACACTTGGTTGCATTTCTGGAAGGGCATTGACACTAATAAGTTTCTGAGGATTTATGCTGAAGACATTATTTTCCAGTACCTTGCCAGACATGATCAGTTTTCGCTAGCAATATCAAATAACTTCAGAACAATGATTTCATAAACTTCTCTTGCAAACACAGCATCTATAACTGGATTTCTATAAAAATTTCCCATTGTAGAGTCAAGCAAAGCTTAGTAGTACTCTCTATGCCTTTTGTCATAAATTTATCTTGCTGTTTGTGTGGTGATTGTTTTTAATATCATTGTACTATTCATATAAGCCGGTTAAAACCAGTGGAAAGGACTTCTAAATCAATTCTAAATTTGTAAATGTATCAACTTTAGATGTTGTTTCAGAAAAAAAACCCAGTCCCTCTTTGGGAAAGTATTTAATGGCAGGATAACTTTGGTACCTGTTTCTAAATCTACTTTTTGTGTTGCCTAAGTCACTTCCAGAAAACTTCTGGAATTATATATATAGTAGCATCTGAATTTTTTGCTGGGATCTTTCAGCTTTTTTTGTGCATTATGAAAGCTGGGATACATTTATAAACCAAGCATAGTCTAGGTACTTTGTAGTTAGCATTACTGTAGAAACCCTTGCCATGTTTTTGTAGTGGGATTTAGATTTTAATACTTTCAGCTCTATGTCTATTGGTGTATCCTATTTATTGAATAATGCTGAAAAGCCCTTCTTGCATATAAGCAGTAAATATATGCAAATAAAATATTTTGATTTACTTAGAGATTAAGGAGCATGCTCTGTAGTTGCTCTACAAGGAGAGCTCCCATTGAACTGGAAATGAATCACTGCTGGCAAATTTTACTATGGGGTAATGTCTGGAGCTCTTTCCTACTGTATGCCAGAATTTTATATGCTTCTTTACTGTGGAATTTCCTCTTCTTAATGCTCATCTTTTTTCAGAGCACAGTATTGTCACTTAGGAAAATCAGGTTTTTTACTTGTTTAAAGTTATCCTGTAATATAAATCAAGGTATATCTTACTTTTCATTCTGTAAAAAGGGAGTACATCTTTTCA
The DNA here is from genome assembly GCA_025331215.1 of Actenoides lindsayi. Lineage (NCBI taxonomy): Eukaryota > Metazoa > Chordata > Aves > Coraciiformes > Alcedinidae > Actenoides > Actenoides lindsayi. The sequence goes on along the minus strand of WTSP01004545.1, from coordinate 76,996 downwards.
CATAATTTTGATTATATAAAATATATTACAAAATTTGATTTTATTGTTTGTTTATTACATAACCAGAGGACAAAGTGTGGGTGTTGCAGGTTTATTTATGTTTACAGTAATAAATTAATACATAAGGAAATCCTGAAACCACTTCAGTTTAGGTTTTTTGATGTGGACTTCAGTGTGGACAGTGTTTCTCTTGAAAATATGGACATTAGTTTTTCACAGGAAAAAGAAAAAAAAAGAAAAATTAGTTTGGATGAAAAGAAAGAGCCAACAATCTTTTTTTAATCTGTGTAATTTTAAATGTATTGGACCAGTGCCTTCACAGGTTGAAAACTGACGTTTTGGTTGTTGTCTTTTAAAAACTTCTCAGCAGCATGAAAAAATATTTAAGTACATTTTGCTAGCTTAGCAAAATTTGCCTAAGTTGCAATAAGAAAAATTTGACCTCAAGGATTGTGGATTGTGGTTCATGATCTTTTTATTTAGATTTCTGAGGCTCTTATTGATTACTTAAATGTAACTTCTGTTTCCTGTGATCTGTATGACAGTCTCTTAAATTGTGTCAATTTAATTTTTGTTTTCTGGCACTACACAGACTCAAGAAGCTGATGAGCTAAGAGCAGCCCATGAAAAACACAAAGAGAGGATGCAGATGTTACAGACCAACTACAGAGCACTAAAAGAGCAATTAAAGCAATGGAAAGAGGGTGATAGCAGGTAAGTTACATAGCTCATTAAAAACATTTCCCTTACACAAGAATTCTGAACAGAAGTATTATATAGGTATTTAAAAGAGAATTTGATTTGAAGAAAGAAGCTACTATGATCAAGACTTTATCCTTTGTTAAAGCAGAAGACATGGTGTACCCCTACATGAGAAAAATTACAGTTGAAACCAGGAGTAAAATGTATTGAGCTGATGCCTTGATTTGTTTTATTTAGGATCTCATTGCAAGCCTGAGTACTGGACAAAGGTCTTCTAGGGCTGCTTATTTATGCTTGTCTAATTCCCCTGTTGATTAATTTGTTGCCTGTGTATGTTTTTAATTTTCTATAATATAACAATTGCTCCTTATGTTTCAAGTAGTTTGTAAAAATAATTTTATGCATTAAAAATATAGAAATAACACCCTCTAACATTTAGTGATTCAAACATTAGCTGAGACTAATCCTAAAATCAACTTCTTAATAGCTAAAAAAGTAGTTTGTTCATGAAAAGCAGGGTGTTTTCATCTGTTAAGTGATTATAAAATCAATTATATCTGGTCATTCTACAAAAATATTGCAGTAATGTATCTTTATTAATGGAAAGAAGAATAACTCTACCACATAAAATTTAAATACTGAATATTCCATATATAATTATCCCTTAAATTCTATACAGAACAGTGAAAACTGCACACAGAAATTATCTTCTTTTTCTGAAGTCCTTAGCAGAGAGTTAAAATTTTTGGTAAACACATTAAGTTTTATGAAGGCGTTTCTTATCACTTCAGTTGTCAGACATTTCTGAGGTACAGTTTTTCAGGCCCTATTTCAAGAAAGTCATTTGAGCAGTTCCTTGCATCCTTGAGACTTCAGTAGGACTTCAGCATTCACCTACAATTTCGTAAATATATTTTTTACTAAACTAATTTTTTTTGTAATTAGAGTAATACTGACTAAACTTGAAACAGACTTTGTAACTCTGACTGAAAATGGTGTCACAGAAATGGCTGCAGAACTGGTAGAGAGTCCATCATGACATAAAGCATCCTCCTGTGCCTGAAAAACTGTTTCTCATATGTAAGTAATGCTTTGCCCTATCCGAGGTTTTCCTTGCTTTGTAATACTATGGTATAAAGAATGGTTTGTCTTTTAAAAAGAAAAAAAAAAAAAGTGTGGATGAAAATCATAGCAAGGTACAAATCTGCTACAGGCATTGGTAGAACAGGAAGATGGGTTTGAAATATTAAAGCATAAATAATGAATACATTTGTTTAAATTGGAATGAAAAGGTTTTGTTTGTTTAGGAAGAACATGGATGATTTTATCTTCTAGCTCACTGTTTTAAATTCCTGGAAATGACTGAAACATACTGGATAATAGTTACTTTAGACAATGAAATTATAAAATTCTTTGTCTAAAACTAAGTAGGCGTTCATGGTCTACTGAGAGGCCAAGGCTGAAAAGACAGAAAAATTCAACCTAGATAAAGACAGTAAAATCCAACTTTGATATATGGTGAAGCAATGAGTGTTCTGGGTCTGATAGTTTGGTGTTTTGTGTTTTTTTATGTTTCGTTGGTTGGTATTTTTTGTGTTTGTTTGGGTGTTTGGTTTGGTTTGGTTTTGAGTTTGGTTTTGCGTGTGTGTGGGGGGGTTGTTGTTTGTGCTTTGGGGTTTTTTTCTTCTAAAAAGAAAAAAAAGGAAATAGAGACAAAAAGCAACATATTTTGGCTTAAAATAAATGAGACCAGCTTGTGTCCTGATAGAAATGTATTTGGGGAAAGTACAGAAACCTGGATAGTTGGCAGGGAT
>WTSP01004545.1:52201-69605 GCA_025331215.1 Actenoides lindsayi | reverse complement strand
ACCCCACGATGTTCGGTGAGACCTGCATTTTTATATTCATTAGGCATAAATACTGATTTTAAAGACTAATTTTTATTAAAACAAAATAAAAAGGTTAAAAAAATTAAATTCACTTTGAGATCTGAACCAGTAGCTAAAAAAAATTCTAACTTTTAAGCCCTCACAAGTCATTGTTTTAAGAAATCCAGTAGCAGCTACCAGCTAAATTCCTGCCAAAAATTGAAGAGTTGCAAACAGGAACGAAAAGAGGTAGCTGAAATAAATTCCCAAAGTATTCTGTTAAATGTTTATTATGGTAATGATCAAGTGAAAACAATTTCACAGCTCTGCTAGAATGTCCGATTTTGGTCTTCTCACGTGGGTCATTTTCCCTATAAAGTATGCAATACTTGTGTTACACTGCAGTCATTTCCTGTTAAGTACCATGTTATTGCAGGCTACAGAAGCAAGTATTGTATTGGTGTTCGTGTTTTGTGTTAAGAAAAATGTTCTCAAAACATTGATCACTCTTCCTTTGCTTTAAGGAAACAGCAAAACATAGTGCTATTAAAAAAGTGGTTAGCACTTAGCTGAGGAGGAGAGTGACCCATGCATGTATATATATATTTTCATTTAAGCTGCATAAAACTGCTGAAAACTTGCAAGGGAAAGATCTACTAAGATAAAAAAAATTTGAAATTTCCTTTATTTGACTGTGCAACACTAGCTCTTTAAGATTCAGCATCTTGCAGCTGTATAGAACTGGAATATATTAAATGAAAATATTTCTGTATAGGCATAGCATTTTACAGATAGATACATTTTTATAGAGATACATATATAAGCATGCACACAGATATATATATAAATCTAGTATAGTTCTCATTTTTTAGACAGATTATTTTTAGTCTTGGATATTAAGTACTAAATGTTGTCTTACTTTATATAGGATTGTAGTGACAGATATATCCTTCAACTTTTTCTTCCCATATTAGTTAGATTCATCTTTGTATCTGTATTACTTGGATTTTGCTGAAATTCAAGGTAAATTAGTATGTAGCATGCCCAGTTGAACTGATACTTTCTTGCAAGCTAGCTAATTTAAACTGATTCAATATTTCCATATTAAATTCTCTTTTGCTGAAGTACAGGGATATACCACACCTTTGGCCTTTATGTACAGACGCTGGAAAGGTATAGTTGGCTGCAAAGAAACTATTGTGGAACCTTTACAATTTTACATCTTTATAGAAGATCTTGTAATTGGTGCAAGTGACACCAAGTTATTTGACCCTAGTACCATTCTACAGCATAAGACATTATGACATGTCTTTATCTTCACAGCTAACTGGAAATTGGTTGTCCATATGGTACAGTCATATGCAGCTAGTGATAAGGAGGTAATGTTTACAAAGTGAAACAGATAGCCATATCATTCAAAGAACCTTTAGTAGTCATTCTTTCCTCTGAGTGCCTGGGTGGCTGTGCATGTCCTCCATGTAGGAAGTGTGCTCTGGATCTTTGACGCATGTGGAATTACTGCAAGCTCAGTAGCATCCATCCTTACTCTGCTGTTGCAGCTATTTAAAGTTTATTATTAGCTATGCTTTTTTAAGAAAAGATGACCTCATGATTTCTGCTTTCCTGATTCTTTGTAGAGTCAAAGCAACTGTTTTATACCCTGTGTAGTGGTATCTTGCCAACCTGTTGGCTGGAGGCTAATTTGGGACCAGCACCAGCATGTCATGCCTCTTGCCTTTTTAAGCTATCAGAATGAGTATGGTGGAAGAAAGCTAAATTTACTCTTCTGGAACGGTGACAGTAAAAAATGCAAACATAGACTTTATTAGTTCCTCTGCTTCTTGAATGTGTCTTTCTTTCTTTAATTCTATGTTTTAATAGAGAACCTGATGAAAAAAATGGAGGTTTGATCACCTTGAGAGTCTCTTTGGCTAATGAGGAAATATCTAGTCATCAGACACTTAGTTTTTAAACCTCTATTGTGTATGATGTCCAAATACCGGTTTGTTTTTTTCTTTAATCCACTCCATAGCTGCCTAATGTACCTAATTAATTTGGACCAAGGTGCATTTATGCTAAATCAGTGTTAAAATACATCACCTACAGACTATAGCCCTTCTGACATCTGTATTATCTCTGTAAAGTAATCTTTCTGTTCTTCAGTTTTAGGAGTGCTGAGACATAGCAGGCTTCCTACTGCAAAATATTCAAATCTATAATAGCTCAGGGCTTTGTTTACTTTTTACTGCAATTAATAATTCTATACTGCAAAGTGAAATTTAGTAAAATAATGATGTTTATAGGTCTTTAGGTTTTGGATGGATGAAAAGATTGCTAAATCTAAAGTACCACCTCTCGTTGTATGGAAAATGATTAAAGCCTAGGTTCTGCATCGGTTGTTAGGGGATTTTGACAAAGGTGCATGTTAGCTGAGTGGACTTAATGTTGCTCAGTGGAAATGACAGTCAGACTCGAGTGCGAGAACTTGAAACAGTGCAATTGTTAGCTAAAACCACTAGAAATAATTTCAAATGTAAGGAAACAACAGCTTTAGTTGCACTAAAGGATGCAGTTTTTAAAGGACTAAAGTCAGAACTGCAAATGCGACATGAAGTCATATAGGGTCATTTGCATAACTAACTTACAGGGCCCCTTTTGTCAAGAGAATTATTTTCTGTTTTCTAGCAAGCTTCCAGTTACGTTTTCACAAGGTACTTTGAGAACTAACTGAAAAAAATACATGATTTCCCTGTGAGAGTGATCAGTCAGGGATTATGAAATTAATGAACTTTAATTGTTAAGGTTGTGTCTCAAACTCCTCTTACCTATGTCCACCAGATCTTGTAGTTTTCTGCATCCTAGCTAATAGAGAAATCTCTGGGCTTGCTGTGTTTTTGGAATTAAGATGTGTTGATATTTTTCCTTTGTTCTTTCATATTTAATCAGAATTGTCTTGTGTGCAGGTATTTGTTCAAATAATATAATCAAATGTCCATAAGCACTCTGTAGTACTTCAGTGCCTTCTCATACTTGATGAGACTGTGTCATGCTGAAAACATGCATTCATGTTGTTAAATATTCTTCCATAACACATCAGCAGGGTATAGCAGAATTAAAGTTGTAATAATAATAAAATTTGGGCATTGTCAGATAGAACAATAGCAGTGATATGTTGGAGAAAGTTAGGGTCTCAAGTTTAAATCTTCCCTTTGTATTGCTTGAACAGAAATATTGCTTGCCTTGCAGTTGAATCAGAGTGATTACTGTATTTTATCTGAGTGTTACAGCAATGAAATACTGTACTGTTGGTAAACACACTGCCTATGAGAGTGCTGTCTTCTCTCTATTGCTTAGACAAAAGCTCTTCAGCATTTAGATGGAAATTTCTGATTTATCAAGTCTGCAGATACATATGTATATATAAAAATAAAGTCCTGAGTGTGTCTTGTTAAACTATACGAAATGTTCACAGTAACAAGTGCATGAACCTACAATCTCTAACACCAAAGCACACCAAAGCCAGTAGCATAAGCTGTCAGACTGCTGTATTAAGAGAGTAATGAAGGAGTAATGAATATAGGTTTCTTTCCAGCACCTTCTGTGGAGTTCCTGGGAATTTTGGTAGGGGCAGCACTACTTGGTGCTTTCTGTCAACATCTGAATTTAGCATACAATGCTAATTTTCCATTTTCCTTGCATGGTGTTGATTTTGGAAGGGAAATAGAAATTTTCAAGTTTAGGTATATCTCAGCTTTGCTAGTAGCATAAGGAACTTCAAGAACTGAATTTTGCAAAGAAGCAGAGACACTACATTTCTTCAAAGACTGTAAGTAATATTTTACAATAAAAATTATTGAGCAATGTTTATGTATTTTTGCCCCATCTCTTGAACTCTTTCCTAAAGTGTGCAGTTCTAGAATTCCAAAAACTCACATGTAGAACTAAGTAAACCTTTATTGTGGCCCAGCATGATCTTTGCAATGAACTACTTGGTTTTCTTTTGCTGCATGAGACAGAACACACACATACATGCAAAAGTTTAATCTATCTTAATGTTTCAGGATCTTTTTCAAATTTGTAAAGAGTTCAGAATGTATTTTCTAAGAAGAATTGTTATATTTGCTTTTTCAAACATAATCACAAGGGAATAAACATGGAAACTTCCCAATTTTCTAAAACTCAAATATTTCAGTATAATAAATAAATTAAGGAATTGCTTTGCATCCTTACTTTGCATCGTTGGAAACCAGCTCCCTACTAAAAACAGGCTGTAGGTAATAGAGACTTCATTGTGTTGGTCATCTGAGGCTTATATGAAGATTAAAAGCATTAATGCAACAATTACACTCAATATTCATGCAATGAAGTCCTCACCGTATGTGCTTCTGTGAGTTACATTGATTACACTGGTACCTCAGTCATGGCCCTTCAGGTTGAATATTTTCTGTTTATGAGGCTGCTGTGATGGTCTTGTTATCAAGGAATGAAAAAAATCACATTAAAATAGTGAGCATAAGTCACACTATGTAATTTATTTTTTTTAAACAGCGTTTGTTCAATCATCTGGGTTTTGTGCTGCAGTAAAACAAATGAAAGATTACTAAACAGCATACAAAATTTATGTGAGAGTTCCTACCATACTTTTGCAAGCTAAAGTTTATGCTGCATGTTGAAACAATTTTAGTCGCTAGTCACTAGCATGTCTTTGGGTTTTGAGTGACTATTAATTTGAAATATGTCTCAAAACTTATTCTTGGCAACTATAACACTGTTCACTTTTTCGTTAGGTGAACAGACCTTGGATTTGTGTGTCGGAAGTTGCTTTTATCCTTTTTTCACTTCTGAATGTAGGTTGTAAATCAGAGAGACTTGACTTAACACCAACACATACCACTTCCATCCTATAAGTGACTGAATTGAGAAAAAAGAATAATAAAGACATGTTTCTGGGAAGTTAATGGAAAAACTAAGACAAATAGCTCAATGACTCTGTATAGTCAAATACTCCATTTCCTTGGTTAATTAAGGCTACAAGTTTCTTTGTGTAAACTGTAAGTTTACAGTTTTCTTCCTGTAAAGGAATTCCAGTAAATCACTCTGAATAGTTTGAATGCTCACAAAATGTAACTAATGTTAGTACTTTTTGCTTTACTCTTCTCTTGGCAGCACTATCTCCAGACATATGTAATGGTTTTTGCTCTCTTGCAGTCTAGATCAAACACCTGCTCCCAGGTTTACTCTAACCTCCCAAGGCTGTCAGTTGACACATAAATATACAGACCCATGAAAAGAGCATATTTTGCCCTTACTGCAGGCAAATGTTCTTGAATCATAATGCTGTAGGAACAAAGCAAACAATTTCTGTCAGAGTAGTATTTCACAAGTACAAGTTGGAAAAAGTTTCTGCCTACCTTGGTTCTCAGGACTCTAAACAATTTTTGGGTAGTAGAAAATGAAAATCAGTGTTTGCATTATGGTGTGTCAGACTCCCCATCCCAATTTACAAGACCCTCTTCCTGTGTTTTCTGTGTGGGCTTTTTAAAAAAGTATGCATAGTGTGCATGTGCATTCTACTCTGATTTTACAGAGTAGAGTTTTTACTTGAAGACTCATGAACAGATAGTACAATTCAGTTTTACTTACCTAGAAGACCTTTCTATGTTGAGCTGCTGTCTTTTTTCTCAAGCTCCTTTCATTTCTGAGGGGAAGAAAACAGAGCTTCTCCTGCTGTCCCATTTTCCTTGCAAGGATTATTACACAATTTGGCTTAAGCTTTGGATAAGAAAAAATTCCCCAGTACTACTTCTACCACCTGTCTTTAAAACTTATTTTAGTTACTGTATTAAAAAACACTGTCCCTTTTTAAGGGCTCTGATAAAGAACATGCAGAGCTTGCTTAGCAGTCTTTTTACTGTGTGATTTTTCTTCTTAATTTGACTTTCCAGTCTTTAACAATCTTGCATGACTCTGGAGGAAAACATTTGAAAAGGCAATAGTTAACCTCTTGGACTCAGAGGAAGGCTTCCCTGACTGTAGCAGCTCTTGGACTAGCCCCCTGGTACCTGTGCACACCAGCAACAGTATGCATTAGGAGATTGTGATTGGTTCTGCTTATTTCTCCAAAGAGTCATCCTGCTGCAGTCTTATAATGTGTAATCCTTGGGAAGGAGTCAGTTTCCTCAGTGAGTTATTCCTTCTTATGTATTCAGCTCTATTAGAAATGAGATTCTCTGCTTGGTTTTATATTCCAGATAAAATTCCCTGGGACAAATGGAAAAGAAGTCTTATTGTTTGTTTGGATGTTTATTTTAGACTGCCATGAGCCTACTCTCTTAATTCCTTTTATCTGTATGCAGAGGAGTGTAGGAGTCTCCTGCTGGCCCTACCTGTGAATGCTGAAAGCTGCTGATGAGCAATGACTGACTTATGGGATGTGTATTACTCAGGAGGCAGTGGTTTGCTAGAGGACTAACTAGAGTCTTCTGGCAATGGGTTAACCTAGAGCTGGCAACTCTGGAGGGAAGGAGCCCTTTAAACTGGTAAGTGCAGAGAGAAAGTTTATGCTATAGTTCAGGCTATCTTTCGAAATTGCCTTTTCTTTAATGCATTGAGACTCCAGTGTGCATGTGTCTATGTACCTTAGATTTGGAGCTGTGTGAGGGCTCCTGATGATATCTTTAGAACTGCTGGCAATTAAAAATGATGAGTACTAGGAAATTTTGTTCTAGCAAGAAGGTATATTTTGCAGAAGCCCTGCCTATATGCAGATGGTATGAGCATTTCACCTATTCTAGTAACTTGATAAGTAAGCAACTGTTACAGCGCATTTCTTGCTGATGCTATAATCTAAAAGAAATCAGAAGTAACTCCTTTGGCAAAACTGTTTCTACTGCTCTGTTTTAATTATGCAATCTATTCCTATATTCCAAATGAGTGAGTTATTACAAAAATGGTGAAGTAACCAAAAGTAGTATATTGCCATAAAATAGAATTCAAATTGGAAAGAGCAGGTACTGTAATGGTGGGTTGAGTACCTTTAAAAATGTATGCAATACCAGCATAAACTATTAGTTGGATAGATTTGATGTGTCTTGATTTCTTACAAGTCTTATCTTAATATTGCCAAGTGAGACTGTGGCAACCATAGTTGGATGACAGAAATGAAGCATTGATACATAAAACGGGATTCTCTGTGCTCTCTTACTCCTCTTTGTGCCTTTTGTATATATATGTTACAAGCAATAAGAATGACTTTCATGAAGTTACTGATATTAAACAAACCACTTTGAGGTTTTTCTTGACACATGGAAACAAAGACATGATTCTATTTCTGACCTGCCATATTAGAAGATACTGACAATTCAAGGACTCGAGGCATTCGAGGCTAGGAAGGATTTGGAAGTTGTTCTCAGACCATATAATCTAGATCATCTAAGACTGCTGCTGACCTGAACTGGTTCTTGTCAACAGAGTAAACTATAAAAGTATTTTGGAATATGTTACATTGTCATAAGGTCTCTGAGGTTTAGATTTGTTTTAGAACCAGATAAGAAAATGCTTACTGTAGAGAAAGAATTACTGAAGGACTAGAGTCAGATTCTACCAGATAAACTTAAAAGCAGCATAACCTGTCTTTGCAGAATGCTCAAACCCATGAGGGAATTTCAGATCTGCATAAAGGTGAAAAGCAGTACACAGTTTCTAGTCTTTCTATGGCTTTAAGTCACTTTTTTTCCCGTCTGATGGGCTATGATTCAAACTTAGCAAAGCTGCTAGAAAATAGATTTGTATATAAATAAAAGCAAGACATTTTTTCTGGAAGGAGTAAAATTCTGGAATTTTTTTCAGTCCACTAGTTTTATTGCTTTTTCAAGCACATTGCAAAATCAGAGGGCTGTTCCTTCCTCTTTAAGAAATGGTCCTGAGCAGAAAAGTGTATGTGTGAGCTGAATACATATTTTAAATAAGACTTTCAGTTACACTAATAGATACAGGATTCATGTATTTGTTCTTAAAATTAGAAGTAACAATCACATAATCAACTCACAATTTTGTAACCTTCATTACTGGCACACTTGGTAGGGTGTTACAGTAAATTTTTTAGGGTATGTCTTTCAGTTATACTAAATATACTTACTTGACTGCAGACTAACCTGGACTGAAAAGACATTCGCAGTGCCATCGGAGTTGTTTGCTGTCTTTTAAAAATGTTTTATATCTTCTCAAACTGATTGAAATAACCTGTGTAGAGAATGCATCTAGGTAGAATCCAAGCAATAATTGCAATTTCAACATTGTAAGCTTTTAGAAGTGGTTGACTGTGTTAGCATTACAATTGTAGATATGAGTTTAGACTTTGAATTTAATGAAAAATAATAAAGTTTAACTGAGTGGTTACTTACTTTCTTTTTGTCTGGATTTCTGGTAGGTATTCCTAGTAATGAATTTCCTTTGCCAAAGGTTATTCATGTATACAGCTAGAAGATGTTTTATACAATTTTTCAGAGACAATTCTGAACAGTATTTTTATTGTTTTTAAAACACATTGAAATTTAGTTAGGCTTTGTTTCTATTTTTAGGGGTTTTTTCATCAGTTTATTAATGGTTAAGAACTTATTTACAGAATTCCGGTGTTTCAACACTCTGCAAGGTCTCACCTACTCCACATATCAATATAAAAGATGGTGCAAGTTGTCAGAATACTTCATAGTATTTGATAAACATTTGCGCAAAGGTCATATCTGGTATCTATCATTTTAAATTCTGCCCTAGGAACTTTCAGTTTTAAAAGTTGAATTAAATAGTGGAATGAATGCACAGCACGAAGGTGACAGACTCTGTAAAATGCAGTAGTAGTAGTAGCCTTTGACTTTGTCAAGAGAAAAGGTGCAAATCTGTGAATTTATCATGAGCTAGAAGTGATGAACTTACACTCATGCTCAAGTTTGTTTGTCTTGCATCTTGACCTGCAAATTTCCATTGTATTCATATCCTATCATTCATTTTTGAATTATGGTTCAAAGATCTCTTTTCTGAGTCTATAGCTCAAACCCTTTTTTCCAAAGAAAAGATTGTTTTCCTATTAAGATTACCATAAACTTCCTTTTGAGCTCTACATTGCTGTATGCATTCTATTTAGAACCTTGATCTCTTCTGTTGTCTGAGTCAAGTTTTTCTGTAGTCATCTTCTTTTTATTTATTTGTTTTTTTCTTTTCCTCATTTGTCAGCCCTAACTGCAGGATTGTGTAGTTTCTCTTTGTTCATTCCTTATTTGTTTTTTTTTGTTGTTGATGTTGTGTAGGATTTGCTTAGCAGTATTTCAGCACCTACATACATCATATTCCTCCTTTTGTATGTATATCATCTCTAAGTGTACTTCAGTTTTTATCTCTTCCATGTACAAATGGTGCTTAAAATAATTTTCTTGTAAAATGCTTCAAACATCAAGTTTTTTAACTGTGTAATAGATGTAATAGTGAGATCTTGCTTATGATATGCTGACTGAAATAACACACAAACTTAAATACAACCATAGAATTAAAAAAATTAAATTTTAAAAATACAGAACATCGGTTTTCCTCAAAATACTGATTTTTAAATTTCATATGATATATATTTTATTTGCTTGCTCAAGCATAACATGCATAGTATGAAAAAGATAACTAGAAAGGACCCTGCTTGTCGACTGATATATTGTCATTAGACTTGTGACAGGGTAGACTGAAAGCATACTCCATGATCTATGTTCCTGCTTTACATAGCTGACAGTTGGAATATTTCCAAATTTTTGTATATTTGCAGTTCCTAAATACACTCATTGCTGAATTTCCCTACTGGGAGAAGTGTTGTGCTCAAATAGTTGTGCCACTCAATGTTATAATCTGAAACGGGAAAGATAATTAACCACTAAGTTAATTATTAACTACAATGTAAATTTATATTTCTTTCACTTTGTTTAGTAATTACTGGATTTATCAGGAGCAAACTTATTTGATATTAGATACAAGGAGTTTAAAATATCCTGTTATCTTATGTCAAAATTGTAGTTATGGCTCAATTGTGAAATTTGTGAAGCAGTCCTAAAATAAATTGTTAGAGTACAGTTAAATGGAGATTAACATAAGGAATTTAAAATATATATAATCCTTGAAATTGCCTACACTTGAAACTCATTCAACTCCCAGTGTCTCTACCATCAAAAGATGGACGAGGCAGGTAGTAATGCTCAGTGATTTCTTTTCAATATCTATACCTCAAGACTACAATCAGATAGAAACACTTTACACAGAAACTACCTTCCCACTGTAGAAATATCTTCAAAGATTCCATCTCTCAGCTTTAGTTTGTCTCAGATCTTTTAAGATGACACAAACACAATGCCCTTTGCTCACCACTTGCTAAATCAAATGCAAGTTTTTAAGTGCACAGAGAAATCCCCTTTCAGTTAGGATCAAAACCTGGCATGTTTCTTCTTTCCATTGTTTGATGTGTTAATTGAAACAGAACGATGCAAAAAAACAATGCAGTAAGTCCAGTGTGCATATGCTTAATATAATTACAGCAAATATTATATTTATCTGCTAAAATAGTGTTGGATACTGTTATTCACAGCATCTGAACTATGACATGGCAGTTCTGACTCTCTAGTTCTAGTAGGTTAGTAGTCTTCATTACCACACACAAAGCTTAATTTTGATCCTTTTGAGTTGAAGAGTTGCAGAGGCAATCCTTTCACCCTCAGTAAGTGCAGGAATCATCCTGTGTCACTAAAATCCATGCAACTGCATTATAGGTCTGTTAGAGTACCTCATCTGCTTTGTGAAAGAGTTGAATATGTATCATGTATAAGACTGGTGGGTGAGATGTATGTTAAAGGTAATCCCATTTTGGGGAAAAAACACACAGAAGTGTTTATTTCAGACCCACTTGAAATGTTTTTTGGAGAGGGAGGAAGAGTTTCATGAGAATGAATCAGTTCTTGCCTATTAGGTTGGCACACATGTGTGATAGAACACTGAGGGAGATAATGGTGTAAAGGAAAGGCTAAAAAGTACATACATTCTCCCCAACCCTGCTTTTTTTCCCTTATGTTCTTTCCGGTTGAGTCATTTCTTTTCACTACTGCATTATACTTCAGCAGTTTTCTATGACTTTTTCAGTTACCTTAAGTTCCTCAGAGTCCCTTCTTGCTCTTTAGAAATTTCTTACTTGACCCTTCTTTGATACTTCTTCCAATTGATCATGTTCACTTGTTCCTAGAGAAAGTAGCAATCATGCAGTCTCTTCAAAGAACTGTACTCTTCAAGATCACTTTACACCATTTCCTGCTTTTTGTTGAGCTGTACTCTTGTAACTGCAGGCTACATCTTCTGATTTTGTATAATGAATGTGCCATGTATGAAGTCCATACAGATTACATATTTTTATTTTTTGTTAGCACTATACTTGCCATAAAATTTCTGTAGAAAATAATGTTTGAAGGTTTTGTTGTATAATGTTTGTTTTTCAGGGGGAAAAAAACCAAAAAAAAAATACAACCAAAACCCAAAAAACATTGGATAGAAATCAGTACAGAATCTGTTCCAAAATAAGTTAAATACTTAAAAATATACTCAGTGCTAACCATGTTGGCCTAGAGTGACCTGGCCTGTGCATTCAAAACATAACAAATCCATGAAATTAAGAATGTCAGGCTTCAAAGATTATTTAAAAAGAGGGGAGGAGAGGAGAGGATGAGAGTAATTGGTTCAAAAAGGGAGGTTATTCTTGCATAAGCTTCCCCAGGTCAAATAAAAAATTAAAAAATTAAGCTCAGGCTTCAGGTATCAGTCTCCCCATTGGAATGCAGTTTATTCATTTTGTTTCAGTGTGACATGTATGGTTATCTATAGGTAAGGTATGTTTTATGTATTGCTGCAAAGAGTATAAATATTGGGAAAGGAGAACAACCTTATTGCAAGGAGGACCATGGATGAGATGAGACCTGCTGTCTGTCTGATGTGACAGTGTTCTCTCATACCAGTAACACTCCTGCAGTAAAAGGTCTCTTTTTAAGGGTAGGAGGAAGTAGGTGTTGGTAGTGGGAGGTTAAAAAAACATCACAAAACATTTTAAAATATTTTCAACAAGAGTTGGCTGGCATATCAAGCAACAGAATAAGAAAATAATTTACAAGTATTTCTGTGCTAGAAACCAAAAAAATGTGTAGCTAGACTGCTTGGCATCAGATGACAATCCTAACACACTAGGTGTCTCAAAGACCTGGAGGAAGGAGGGTAATCTGTGGGGCATAGTGTTGCCCAGGTACTTGCTTTGCAGGAATGTCAGAGTAGGAATGCCTGGTGAGAAAGTGGCACTGTATGAAAAGGATTAAGTTTAATACTGGACAGGTGTTACAGAAAAAGGGTGCACTGTGTAATGCTTTCACATAGAGGTCCTATATTTTAATAATAAATAAGTAGTAGTGAGATTGTACTGCTGATCTTTTCATCCTTATGTTGCCTGTAATTCAGAAATGCAAAGCAAGATTTGAGGAATTGCAAAGGACAGGCTGTAATCATGGAAGGTTTCAACTACCAACATAAAGTGCATCATTATCTTGAAAGATATGGAGATACAAATTTTGTGTGGAATAAGTAACTTATCTAGAATGATCAGTCTTAGAAAACAGAATGAAAAATACTGTTATGGATTTTGAGTGGTATACAGATCTTTATTCAGAAAACATTAGAGAGAAAGCCTCTCTGTAATAGTTACCTCATTACAATCAGAAGCACGCAATTGTGCATCTTGGAAGGAACCTCTGGAAGCTGTCTTGTCCAACCTGCTGCTCAAAGTAGTAGCAGTTTGAGAAGGTTGCTTAGGATTTTGTCGAGTTTTGACAAAAGGTAGAAGAGATAAAGACCAAGGATGGAGATTTCAGAAACTTTTTGAGCAAGTGTTTCAGGGCCTGAACCAGCCTAATGAGCAATTTCTTTTTATATCTGTTTGGAATTTCATGTATTCTATCTTGTGTTCATTTGCTTTCATACCATCCATGGTGGTCCTTTGAGAAAAGTCAAACTCCATCTTTTTGACACCGTTGCATTAAGTAGAGAGCAATACATTTTTCCCTTCTCCTAGGGCTAGACAAACCTGGGTCTTTCATCCTGTCATCATAAATCATGTGCCCAAGCCCTGACCATCATGATAGTCCTTTGATAGACTTAGTCTAGTAGGTCAGTGTTATTCTTGGAGGAGCCCAAAACAGGACACAGCCACACATGCTGTCTCAGAAATGCTGAACAGAATCAATTTTGTAAACCAACTAACTGTAACGCTGTCTATAGAGCTGGTATGTTGTTTGCCTTTGCCACAAAGTCACGTCACTAATTTTCAACTCATTGCTCAGAAGGACCCCACTTTTTGTGCAAAGCTGCTCTGTAGCCCGTTGATCTTCTAGAATGCCCTGTTGTGAGATGTTGTTCTAACAAGACTTTGCCTTCAGTGAACTTGATGAAGTTTCTATCAGCCTCTTTTCTTCCACCTGTGAGGTCTCTCTGAATAGTAGTCCATCCCTCTAGTGAGTTACTTGCCTCAGTTTTATACCATATGTGAACTTGCTAAGAGGCACTCTAACCCATCTTCAAGGTTGTTAATGAAGATATTAAATAGTACTGGCTGTAGTATGGATCCCCAAGGGATGCTCTTAATTGCTAGCTGTCAGTTCAACGCCACACTACAGATCATCACCCTTTGAGTCTGACAGTCCAGCCAACTTCATAGCCAACTTACCTACTTTTCAATTCAGATCTCAACTATTTGGCAGTAAGGAGACTGGGAGACCATCTCAAACGCCTTGCCAAATTCAAGGTATACACCATTACCTGCTCTCCCTTTATTTTTACAGCCAGTGATCTCATTACAGGGGGAGTTAGGTTGGTGAAGCAACATTTTACTTTGGTCAATCCATGCTAGATTTTTCCAGTCAAGTTCTTCTCCATTAGGTGACTGGACATGATTTCCAGGATGATTTGCTCTGTAACTTCAGTAGGAAAAGAGGTGAGGCCTGTATTTCCCTTCATCTCATCCTTTATGAAGATGGACTCATGCACTGTTTGCCTTTTTTTTTTTTTTTTTTTAATAAGTAATGTATATAGTTAGATTTAAATAGTATCAGAAGAGATTGGACCAAATCAATTGGACTAAGGATGTTCGCTTGCCAGAAAGGGAACCACACAAAGATGAAGCAACTAGGCCAAAAAACTCCAACCCCCGAAACAGAACAAGTGGTACAGAAAGCCTGTCAACAGTTGGAGACTTAATTATAGGCACTGTAGCTGAAACCCAGCTGAAATACATGCTGAAATTAAAAAAATAAAATTTACAAAAAAAATAAACCAACATCTACCCCAAAATAATCTTAAAAAGCTCTGTCTAAAGACTTAGTAGGGAAGATTTTGTGGCCCTAACAGAAGTCAGCATTTAAAACATAAGCTTACATTGGTGAGAACAGGTAGATCAATAATCAGTGGCTGGACAAATGCAAGAGGAAAGTTGAGAAGGCTAAAAAAGCTCTTCAGGAGTTGTTTTCAAAGATGCTTAAGCTGTGATAGTAATATTTTGCTTAAATAAAGTGAAAAAGAAGCCAATTAGGAAATGTGTAGGCTTACTTAATGATAACAGTGTAGAAGGATACACCAGCTTCGCAAGGCCATAAAAGATTAGGTCAGTGAATCTTTGCATCAGTCTTCCCTGCTGAAGATGCTAAGAAAATGCCTAGAAGATGCCAACTACTACTGTAGACAGCTGGGAGAAGTTTCACAATCATTACCACTTGTTCTTGCGAGGGACTTACCAGATGTCTGCTGGAAAGAATACAACAGAGAGGAAAGAGTCTGGGAGATTCCTGGAGTGTGTGGAAGATAATTTCCTGACACAGCTGGTGAGAGAGCCAACCAGGGAAGGCTTCCTGCTGGTACTGCTGTTCACAAACAGAGAAGGACTTGTGTGTGATGTGAAGGTTGGAGGCTGTCTTGGGCACTAGCAATCATGAAATGATAGAGAGTTTAACTCTTGGAGGAGTAAGGAGGGTGGGGCTCAGTAGAACTGCCACCTTGGAATTCTGGATGGCAGCCTTTGATCTGTTTAGGAGGCAGGTTGACAGAGCCCCTTGAGAGGCAGTCCCGAAGGACAAAGGAGTCCAGGAAGACTGGACTTTCTTCAAAAGTGAAATCTTTAAGGCACAGGAACAGGCCGTCCCAGTGTACTGTAAGGTGAGCCAGTGGGGAAGAAGCCTGTCCTGGCTGAACAGTGAGCTTTGGCTGAAACTCATGAGGAAAAGGAAACTCTGTGGCCTATGGCAGAACAGGCAGGATGCTCACAAGGCCACAAAGATTCCATGAGGTTATGCAGGGAAAAGGTTAGAAAGGCCAAAGTCCAACTAGAACTTAATCTGGCTACTGCCATAAAAGACAATAAAAAGTGTTTCTATAAATACATTAATAGCAAAAGGAGGGCTAAGGAGAATCTCCATCCTCTATTGGATGGGGAGGGAAATACAGTTACCAAGGATGAGGAAAAGGCTGAGGTAGTGAATGCCTTCTTTGCCTCAGTCTTCGATAGTAAGAGCAGTTGTCCTGTGTATTCTGTCTTAAGGAAAAAGAGGAAAAAAAATGGAGTGGAAGAGAGATCACTGTGAATGAAAATCAGGTTCAAGATCATGTAAAGAACCTGAAGCTGTACAGGTCCATGGAACCCGATGAGATCCATCCACGTGTTCTGAAGGAACTGGTGGATAAAGTTGCTAAGCTGCTTTCCATGATATTTGAAAAATCATGGCCGTCTGTTGAAGTTCCCACTGACATCACTCATTGGTTATTGGTGGCAACCAACATGGCTTCATCAAGGGCAAATCGTGCTAACAAATTTGGTGGCCTTTTACA
This sequence comes from Actenoides lindsayi, assembly GCA_025331215.1. Classification (NCBI taxonomy): domain Eukaryota; kingdom Metazoa; phylum Chordata; class Aves; order Coraciiformes; family Alcedinidae; genus Actenoides; species Actenoides lindsayi. The sequence goes on along the minus strand of WTSP01004545.1, from coordinate 53,681 downwards.
ATGGGGTTACAGCATTGATGGATAAGGGAAGAGCAACTGACATCATCTACCTGGACTTGTGCAAAGCATTCCACACTGTCCCACATGACATCCTGGTCTCTATATTGGAAAGACACAGACTGATGGATGAACCACTCAGTGTATATGGAATTAGCTGAATGGTTGCACTCAAAGAGTTGCGGTCAATGACTTGATGTCCAGGTGGAGACCAGTGACAAGTGGTGTTCTTCAGTGATCAGTACTGGTACTGGTGCTGTTTTATGATTTAGTTGCTGACACGGACAATGGGATCGAATGCACTCTCAGCACATCTGTGGACAACATCAAGCTGTGCGCCACAGTCGACACGTGGGAGGGAAGGGATGCCATACAGGGGGACTAAGGTTAAGTGCAAGGTCCTGCACCTGGGTCAATGCAATCCTAAGCACAAATACAGACTGGGCAGAATAAGGATTGAGAGCAGTCCTGAGGGGAAAGACTTGGGGATACTGGTTGCTGAAAAGCCCAACATGAGCCAACAATGTGTGAGTGCAGCCCACAAAGCCGACCATATCTTGGGATGCATCAAAAGAAGCATGGCCAACATGTCAGCCACTCCTCCCCGTGTTGCATCATCAGCAAACTTGCTGAGGGTGCACTCTATACAGAAAGTAATGATGACTGAGGCATGGAGGATGAAAGAAGCACAAAGAAATTCAACCTGTAGATGCAGCTGAGTGAGACTAGAAGTAGCTGGAGTCTTTAGTGTCATGCAAAGCAAGTTACTTAACTTTTCATGTTTCCTATTGTCTTTATAATTCCTGTGTTCCAGATGAGTCAGAGATGCATTTAACATATAACGTGCTTTAAAATACTATTTATAATGAAAAAAGAAAGACCTTTTTTTTGAAAATGCATTTCTTAAGTTAGCAGATACTTTGGCCCCATTGTCTTTGTGCCATATCTCAGATGGATTTTATGAAGCATAAGTTTCCTGTGAAGCAGTTGGGTACTGCTGTTCAGAGTACAGCAGAAATTACTGTGAGGAAAGTAGCAATCCATCCATCAGAACTGATCTAGAATAATGTATATTTGTGTAGTATATGAGGTTATATTTTAAGCCAAATCTGCATATTAAGTTACTGCCCTCTGTTCTGTTTGCTGTAGGATCCTAGGCTGAAATAGGTGAGGATCTTATTGCTAAAATAGTGCACAACTATAGTGCACAACTATATAAAAGACTGTGTCAGAAAACACAAGTAGTAATTAACGTCTTTCATTCTAGCATTTCCCTTTTTGACTTTGAAACTTTAGCATTCATATCCTGGCAACTTTATTTGTATGTAATTTTAATAAAGTGAAAACCAGCAATTCAGTATTTTGTTGTACAGACCTTAGCTTGATATAACAGAATAAACCACAGTAGTGTTATAGTAGTAGATCAAAGCTGGAAAAGGAAAGAAGAGATTATTAATACATTTTTTATATATATAGAATATCT
>WTSP01004545.1:31934-51537 GCA_025331215.1 Actenoides lindsayi | reverse complement strand
ATATTAAATTAGTTAATTATTTTATGTTTAAATTATCTATGTATATAAATACAAATGCGTAAAATACAAAGCATGTTTATAAATTTATGAAGCTTTCTCCAGAATCAGAAATGTTTTTTTGCAGTATTGAAATACAGTGATACAGAAATGTCATGCTCACTCAGACTTCCTTTTTAATACTAGCCTCACTAGAGACTAGTAAGTAAAATCTGAAAGTAAATGGAAAAAAAGTAAAATGAAAGTAAAATGATGGAACTCCTCTTATAAGAATTGATCATTAATATTTTCTTTTATATCTTTACAATTTTTACCATAGTTGATGGTTCTTTGAAGATGGGTCTTTGTCACTCAGATTTTATATTACCATTGCCTCTTCATTACTGCTCTGATTCTTTGTATTCTTTATATTTATTTGTGTTCCTGAATGGTCTGGGAGAAGTATTTGAGAATGTGTAGTTACAGTCCAGCTGGGTGTCACATCTGTGGTGAATTCTTTATGCATAGTATTGTGCAAGGGAAGGGAGTAGAAGGCTCTAAGAAGTATTCCTCTGCAGATTCTTAGCAATAAAGCCTTACCATTCTTTATCCCAATATTATCCTGGTGGCTTTTCTTTTTTACAGATAATGTTGGCCACTTGAGTGAAACAATAAAGATTTTTTTTTTTCCTTTATTTTAAATTTTCTTTATAGTACCTATAAAACTAAGTGGAAGTATCCAGTTGCTAAAGAGTGAAAGTTACTGTTTTCTTTTGTATTACTTCTTATGTGTTATTTTCATAGCTCCTGGTAGAGCTGAAGGGAACTAGTGAAGGTTACAAATACTGACTTTAAAAATCACTTCTTTGTTTTTGCCAATTTAGTCAGTCTTTGCACAGACAGAAGTGGAAAGGCAACCAGCAGTGAGGAGGAACTAAGGGCCTGCTGAGTAATAATGATACATTTCCAAAAAACAGTCAGATCCCCAAAGCTGCCACTTCTTGACATGTTTAGTGCTTTAACAATTAGTCTCCTATTCCTTCTTTTTTTCACTATCTTTTCAGATTAAAACATACCTTTTATTAAAAAGTGTGTGGGTGGATACACATTCCTAGTTTGGTTATTGGTATAATGCAAAAAAAGGGTTAAACTACCAATGAAGTGTGTTAGGCAAATATTATTTACCTTTTCAGCATTTGTTGTTACAGGTATTTAGATGAGCAGGAAAATTCTTGTAAGATTCAAAATCATGTCCAAAGATATGTATTAAACAACACTTTTCATTAGCGTGTAGGACTGAGCTGATTGCCACCATTTCTAAACTTTAACCAATTAAAGTATAAGAAAATAGTTGCTCATTCAGTCCACAAAAAGTAATTTCCTTGTTGTTCCCTTTGCAAACCCTATGCTATTGCAGTGTAGTGGACACGTTTATCAATTGGTTGACATTTTCTAGAAGACTACACCATAATGACTGAAGCTGGTTGTACAGTCATAAATGAGTGTATATGAACAGGCCTTTTGCACATGCTAAATGTGTACACCCTCTGCCCTAAAATGCATATTAAATGCTCTCCTCTTCCTAAATAAAAGTACAAACTCAGGTTTCCTGTAATTTTGTGAAAGTCTAAATTTGGTATAGTCTAAATATATTTTTTTCACAGTCTTCATATGTTTTCTTTTTTAAAAGGAAACCTGACATGAATTTACTGAGCTTATCAATGATATTGGAATTCACTTTCACCTTAGCAGGTTCCTGTTTCCAGCAGGCATTCTAACATCAAGAGATAAATTCTGAAGACAATGTCTGAGAAACCCTGTATTCAAAAAAAAAAAAAAAATCTTGTTTGATTAGTTGTGTTTGTCAGGAGGAAGTACACTCAATAATTTTGTTGGGGTTGTTAAGCCTGGAGAAGAAAAGGCTTCATGGAGACCTTAGTGCAGCATTTCAATAGTTAAAGAAGGCCTATGAGAAATTTAAGGACAGTCCTTTTTAGCAGGGTCTTTTGCAATAGGACAAGTGTTAATGGTTTTAAACTGAAATAAAGTAGACTTATTCTAGATATAAGGAAATTATTTTTTACAAGTGTGGTGAAACACTGGAACAGATTGCCCAGAGAAGCTGTTGAAACCACATCCCTGGAAACATTCAAGGTCAGGTTGGATGAGGCTCTGAGCAACTTGATCTAGCAGAAAATGTCCCTGCTCATTGCAGGGGGATTGAACTAGATGACCTTTAAAGGTCCCTTCCAACCCAAAACATTCTGTGATTCTATGAATACACAGCTCTACTTTTTTTTGAAACTGATAGTTTTTCTCTGTGTAGAAGGCTTTCTGCAAAAACTAATAGTGAACAATAGTATCATAGTTCAAGCACCATTTTGGCAGTAGTGTTGAACTAACTCATCATCAGATTTGGTGATTAGGCTTTAGTGTTACATTCTAAAACTGACAGCTGTATTTTCTCAGTAGAATTTTAAGTATAGTTCTGTAAGACCACAGTAATTTGATGGCTGAAGATACTTTTATGGGTTTATGACTTGTAGGTCTGCTCCTTTGAGGAGAGCTTGCTATTTTTTAATGTAGGAGTATGATGAGTAGAGCATATGTCCTGCTGAGTAGACTGATCCGATGAATCGTTCTGCTGTCATAGACAGACAGACAGCTATAGGCAGTGCTGTTTTCATTGCTTCCCTAACCCAATTCCTGTGAACAATTGCATAACAATTAGGAGGGAGAAGGGGAGAAAAGGGCTCAATAGGCCCTTTATTTTCTTCTCAACAGGAAGGGTTATATATCAGTGACCTTCAGCCTTTCTTTAATTTATGTTGCATGTGACTTCTGTGATATTACTGAACATGTATAGTCTTTCCTATTTATTTTACAGTAGTATTCTTTATTATCTGCATATAATATGTTTATTTATAAAGGTTTAAATTGTATTTTAATACATCCCCATAATAAACATAACACCTTTTGTGCTTTGATCAGTTTCTTTTGACTATGGGAAATAATTTTTCTTTTCAGTGGAGTGCAGTAAATGCTGATATAAAAGCTGCAGCAGACATTCAAATGAGTGAATATTTAGAAAAAGATGAAAAGCATGTTCATATTATCTTTGTGTGTTACTTAAAGAATGTTGTAAATGTATGCAGTACCACTGTGCTGGGGGACTGTAGTCTGAAATAACATGGGAACTAACATATTAATATCAAGGTAAAGGTACATATTCCCCAGATGCATAGTTTTACCTTTTTCAGCTTTTATTATCTTTAGAATAGTGTTCCATTTATTTCATGAATACAGAAGTATTAATTGGCCATGACATGTTCCAAAGACAAAAGAAAGGTCTAATTCACTCTAACAAACTTGTTAGTCACTGTTTATATCAAGAGGATTGTGAATCTACAGAGAGTAACACTGTTTTCTTCTACATTGCTTTGTTTATAAATCAAAAGTTTTTAAGTGACCTGCAGTGTCTGCTTGTAGTTTGAAATGATACTTCTAAAGCAGACCTCCACCATATAGCACAGATTTTTATCCCTTAAGATTAATTCTTTAAGTTAATCTGGGGGGAAGAAGGCAAGAAAAGAAATGTGAATATTGGGGTGTTTTTACAGTGCTGGGATTTTTTGTTCTTTAATGTAATATTTAATATTCTAAGAGAAAGTCTGTCTGAGGTGTGTAATTGCTCGTTTCTGTGAACAGTGGGCAATTATGGAACGCTAAGCTCTTGGTTGAAATCTAAACATTCTGTCTAGATTTTACCATCCATATTAGTACTTCTAAACTTTTTCTTTATGAAAAGTTCTGATTTTTCACTTGCTTTTTTTTGTGCGATTTTAGTACCTAAAATGAAAATCTCTGAGAATGATGCTTAGACTATGTTCACTCCCATTAATTGTATCAGTTTTTAACTGTTCTGAATTCACAGTATTATAATGGAATGATTTGTGTGATTTATATGGTGAAGTACATGATCTTTCACTTAACAAAAAAAGCAGTTTAAAGTTTTCATCCATCCTAATTCTGTTACTGTTTGCTTTGTTCGCCAATCACTCTGATCCTCCTAGCAGGGGACAAGGCCTAGAGAACAAAACTGGTAGTAACTGTGTAGATAAAAAGGCAATGAATTCTTCTTTTAAGGCATAGAGGGAATAGTCCATAAAAGAATAAAAATCGAATGAAAGTACAGCGTCTTTAACCTGCAGATCTATCATACCTTTGAAAACCTTGTACTGTGAAAAAAAACATACTGTGATGCTACAAAGATTTATAATTATGTGACAGAACACTTTAAAAAAAGGTCACTCTTTAGAAACTGACCAAAAGACTTACTAAGAAAATAGACCACATTATAAATAATTACAGAAAAACGCATTTCCTTAAAATGTCTAGGTATTGTTTTAGTGAAATACTAGATGTCCCAATGTATTTTATTTATCCCCAAATAGAGATGTATTATTTATTTTCTGATAGAGCCACTTTGTAAAATTAGCGAAGATGATGGGGTCAAGAAGAGTACTTCAAATAAGAATATAAAAGAAATTTCACATCACACATTACAAAAGGTAAGATACCAACCCCAGCGAACTGATATAAATTTTAGTATAAGAATCATGTGTATGTCAGTACTCATGAATATTTGCCATGATTTTCCTTTCTTAATTAAAAATGTAGATTACAAAACTTGTGTCAGAAATGAATTCTAGTTAAGTAGCTAGCTGTGAATTTATCATGAAATAAGCATGGTTAACATCAGAGAAAATTAAAAGAATGTTTAGAGGTATAATGTTAAAAACGAACAAATTATCTAAGTTGGAAGTAATATATGCATTGCATTTTACCACTTTTAAGTTCAGGATCCTTAATTTCTTTTGCTAAGTATTTAACTTTAGATGGTATCAAGTGTTAATATCAGCAAAGGTCTTTCTCCAGAATAAAATTGATGCATAATAGTAATAAATCCACCTTTTGTTGTATTTAAATTGTAGCATAACGTGGCATGTGCAAATATTTTCTACATATGTAGATTTATCATTCTTTTCACAAGATAGTACTGTATACATTTAGTGTTCTTTGGCTTAGCAAATATGATAAATGTTTAGTCTTTAGTGCTCAATATTCTACATGTTTTACCTCATACAGTAACAAGATGTTCTTAACTAGTAGCTATTTGTATTGATATTTGTAATATACACAAGTAGTTTAGTATGTTAACAGGTGTTCACTTAAGAGGGCTCACTTGTATTTTACCATATGTTTTGCTTGCTTCAAAGGTAAGACATCCTTCAAATGGTATCATGCCTTTTGTTTGTCATTTTGCAAAACAATATTTGTAAATCGTTAAAAGTATGCTTAAATTGAATAAACACAAATCTATACCTTTGAATGTCATTACATACATGTCTATTTTTTAACTGTGAATTAACTTGTAGGAAATATGGTAATTTACAGCAGGTGATGTGATTGCATATACTTGTAACACTTGCCATATGGTTAGGCAATGAAGGCTGTCATCTCGTTATTACTGAATGACAAACACCGTGTTAAAATAATAACACACAGAATAGGAAGTGCTCACATTCATTTATCTTAAGGTAGAGTGAGTAATTGAAATAATATGAATACTACCATCTGAAATGTCACACAGTTTATGCTTGCTTATCATCTATATTTCGGAACTATGATTTTGTTTGCCAAGTGGTATATAATTTTTATCTCTATGGATATACAGAGTTATGATGGTACATTAGGGATAGGAGTAGAAGCATTCATTGTTTGCTTCCTTCCAGCTGTCATACATGACTTTAAGTGCTAGTAAGCACAAAAAGTTGCTTTAAAGAACTGAGAAAATACCAGCAGAATCTCAGTTTAGGAAGGTGGTTGAAGAAATGTACAGGTCTAAATGCTTATCATTGGAGAGGAAAGTATGAACTATGATTTTAATCATAACCCTTGGTTTGATTGAAGCATTTGGAAAAATCCATTTTATTTATGATTTCACTCAATAAATTTTTGTAGCCATAAGGCAATCTTTCTTCATTGTGGGAATGCTACTAATTTCCATAAAGGAAGACAGAAATGAATGGGCATACATATTAAAGGTTTGCTATCAGACTCACAAATTCAGTATCAAATTCACAAATATATATGTGAAGTTGAGTAGCTCTTCCCCTAATTTACTCTGTACATCAAGACTTCTCATTGCTCTGAATCAAACTTGTAGTACTCCTTTGTAAATCAATCCATAAGTTATATATTAATTTAAATGCATTGGGAAGATGTCCTTGCAAAAGCATATAGAATTTATTGAGAAATACTATGGTTTCATCATTTTAAATGTCAAAACAAGTTTTGCTCTTTTATATGGCTACAAAGTAATGGAATTGACCAGTACTTTACAAGCTTAGTAGCTGAAGTTGGCCATGTGTATTCTACTATAGCCCCTTGAAAAATACTCTTTTACCCATGTCCAGAAAAATCTAGATCACCTCACACTTCCCCTAGTGAAATAGTGGGGATGGAGCTTGTATAAAAGAAACCAAAAGTATTCATTCAAAATGACGACGTGGTTACTGAGCACAAAACTCACTCTGATGCTCTTTGCAAGCTTCTGAGGAATATTCGCACACTAGATGTTTGTTTTATTATCTGCTAAAATAAAAATTGCCCCTTATTTCTGGAACGCAACTTTAAACAAATATTCCAGAAGAACACTGAGGATAAGTTTACTGTTAATGGCCTTGAATATGTGTAAACTTCAAAGGATTTTACAAAGCATATGCATCATATACAGGTAGAACATGCTTCTTCAAACTACACAAGAAGCTTGTAAAGTGGCTTCATCGCAATAGGATATATTTTCCATTTCTGTGAATAAAAAATGTATTTCAGCTTTCGTATTTTTTAGGTGCTGAGCTTCTGATATCTCTTTTTATGCTTTGTTTCAGGTTTTTTGGAAGGTCCAATTAATATTTAATTTCTGTGTTTACAACATGTGAAAGAACTTGTTGATTTAGATAGTTAATACAAAATTGTATTTCAGAATAGCGTTTTGAAATGAAAATGTTTGGGTTTTTTAAATTCAATTAGTATGTATAACCAAATCAGTAATGAGCTCAAGATGCATCAGGAAGGTTCATTAGCATATTCAAACTTCTGTGTCACTTTGCCTGGAATTTTAACTTCTTTTACCATCTGCCCTTTGTTCAACAGCTGCATTATTGCAGCCAAAATGTTTTCATCTGCACTATGTTAGAATTATTTTTAAATTAAGGACTATAGATTACTTTTGTCCTTGTTCTTAATGTAATATTATTGCCATATAATAAATGTGTTTGCAAACATATATTTTTTTTTCTAATGGATAGGCTGAAATACTATGAATGCTAAAATTGCTTGTTTTAGGTACAACAACTAGAGAGAAGATTCAGAGCTATTGAAGGGGAGTTTAAAAAACAGAAAGAAGTAAATAAAGACTTATTGAAGGAGAAAAATTATTTGAAAGCATCTTTAAAAGTGCAAATGGAAGATAGAGACACAAGAGAAAGAGAGCTGGAAACGCTACTTGAGAAGATTTGTAAAATAGAAAAAGACAAAGCAGAACTTCAGTTAGTGATTGATGAGCAGGAAAAAGAAGCTGCCTCTTTGAAGAGGCAAGTGTCAGAAGCTAACAGGATGAGAAATGAAAATGAAGATTTGCTGAGTCAAGTGCAGGATCTGAAGTGTTTGCTGGATGAAGCCAAAGCAGTGGCAACCTCTGGGCAATGTAATTGCAAGATAACAGGAACCAAGGTTAAATTAAAAACAGCCAAGAAAAAGAGCTCTTTGGGACATCATGGAGCTTTTCTCAAACAGTCCATCAAGGTTATGAGTAATGTGTTTGAGAACTGCAGTAAGGACGGCTGGGAGGATGTGAGTGAAAGCAGGTACAGCTCTCATTAACTTAGCCCTGTAGAGGGGACACTGTGCATATGTAAAGTAGTAGCAAATGGAGATTGAATTTCAACTACTGTTGATTTGGTATTCAAAAAAAATACTGTCAGATCCTTTGAAATATCTTGGGAGGTCTTGTTCTGAGCTTATTGACTGAAATTTGCATGCAAAATTAGCCACAACTGTATGAGTGTTTGAATAGGTGCCAGGAAACCCAAAAGAAGGCAATGCTTGATTTCTTCCAGTGATGCTATTTTCATGCAGTCATGAGGCTTGAAATTGACAGTTTGGCAGGTTGATTTAATTTGCTGGCCCTTTGCATATTCACCACTGACAGCTAAGGATTCCCAGGCAAGCCTACTAAGTCGGTTTAGTTATCTTGTGACATGCCGACCCGGGAGGAGAAACATTTTTTCCCCTTAATTTAGTTAGATAAATTTTGAATGACCCATTTCAGCTTGCTAGCAGATGTCTACAAGCTGTTTAACATCCTTTAAATTAAGAACTATCCACACTAATTATTTCATGTATGTTTTATGCACAGTCATTGTACTAACTTTAATTGAATGATGGTTAAAAATCAGTTCCTTAAAGGTAATTGTTACTGCATAGAGTCTCCGTCATGAATCACAAGGCCCTCAGGAAATTGCCCTAGCAAGTTTCATAAACATCTAGAATTTTTGCTTCTGCTGCTATTTGTCTCCACATACTTGAGGAAGCAGCAGTAAGCCACTAGGTAAATGGGTATTACACCTTGTCTTCTGATATTTTGTCCTTGGAGACATACAAAGAATTTTCTCAAGCTTTTATTTACCCAAAATATAGAGAAAGTGACAAAAGAGTAAAGGAAACAGTATCGCCTTAATAAGGCTTCATGTTGGCTTTGTGTGTCATATGGAGCAAGTAACAGTTGCAAATGAAGCCCTTCTGCTGCTTCTCCCCATACAAAATAGGGGACTTCTGAACACAGTATCTTGAGAGAGAAAATAAATTAAGAACCATGTGATTTGTCAGTTACTATCATTAATGTAAAGCTTGTTTGTTTTTCTGCTTAATTTAATATTGCAGATCTAATTTTACAGAAAACATACATGTTTTTTCTGTTGCCGTTATTAAGCTTTTTATTCAATTTACTATGTTTTGCTTTTTAAGAACAAAATAGAGCAAACAAATTGTCATTGTAATTTGAGTTTAAAGTGAAGTAAAAGGAAATCGTGTGGATTCAGTTATTGTGGCTAGCCATAAATACTACTTTCAGGAGTTGTATAAGTATCAGGTTTGGGATTTCTTGTCATAGACGAGTGAATATTTGAAGGTAATGTTTCGAAGTGTCACAAGTTAGGGAAATATCTTCATTTAGTTCCCTCTTCTACTTATTAGTAAATGCTGTTCTTTATCACTCAGCTATCTCAGAGTATTTAGATCCAAGTGTTCTGTATTCTAAATAGAACATGCCTTGAAATCATTCAGGTGAGGGAAATGTGTACGTAGTTAGAAATACCTCTGTGCTGCTGCAGCACTTTCAAACTATTACATTGTTTTCTGTTCTTATCAGTCCGTAAGACATACCAATATGGTAGGACAGGTTTGGGAAAGTGTAAACATGTTTCTGTATGAACTCTTCTCTTCAATTTGAGGCTTTTCTCAGAGATTAAGTAGCCTCCATCTCTAAACCATTGATTTTTATGACAGTATAACTTGACATGAACTCCATCGTGCCATTTTAATTGTCTTTGTTTAAAAAGTATAAATCAAAATTAGCTTCTGTCAGAAGATTCCTTCACAAATCTGCAAAAATGATGATGAATGGCTACTGGTGGTAGAAAAAATGATATATCCAAGGCTTCATGTTTTAAGATGTTTTAAGACTTCATTGAATACCAGAAAATAAATTATAATACGAGGCAAACCAGTGAAAAACTGGAAACTAAGAGCCCATTGAGTGCATGTTTAAGTAAAAATTTGAAGTAGAATGAAAGTTTCAGATCCAGTTTCTCTGCATGGCAAGCTACTTCAGTAGAAGGACTATGGAGCTTACAGAATTTAAAAACACTCCAAAGGGGTGCTAAGCAGAGATTTCTCTGAAATATGATTTGCAGTCAACAGCACGAAGTTTAGTTGAAATAAAACATTATTAAGTGAAGTACTGTGCATTTGTTTGTTTTATTATCAAACGTGAAAATGAAGGATAGTAGAAATGTATTGTATCTTTGTGTGCCATTCATGGCCTAGAAATACTATCAAGTAATTTTTCATATATGTTACTTTTGTAGACTTTAACAAAACCTGTGCTTTAAGAAGCAGTACCAGTCTCAGACCTCCATGCATTGTAGAGAGACATTCCATTTAACAGAGTAGAACTTGATGATTTCATAGATTTCTTCTTCATCATATTTGTAAATATATATTGTGTAAGTCATCTTAGTACTGTTTGGATTTTATATTAGTTTGTCTTCATTCTTACATGTGTTATTTTCTGCATTTTCAAGCATTGGCTGTTTGGAACCTTTAATGTTTAGCTTTATTTTGTTTTGTTTTCCTGAATGTGCTGTTTTAGTGACTCTGAAATACCAACTTCTGAAAGTGTGGAAACAGTGATTATGAAGACAGTGCAAAACATTGATCGACTGCCAGATAGAAGTAATCAACAGGGAAAAAAACAAATACAAGATAGTCAAAAGCCCCGCAACGTTGCTCTTTTAGAAGGCAAAAACCAGCAGTATAATAAAAAGGTATATAATAGAACTTTTGTTCTCCTGTGTAGTGTTCAAATTTAATAGTTAGTATTATAACTGCTGTTCCCTTCTTAATTAATTTGACTCTTGTTGTAAACTGAAAAGAAAATCAGCTTCCAGATATTCAGTAGGTAGTTTCATTATCGTTCAGAGTATTTTCTGAAATTAGTCTGCAAAAGTATTTGGAGGCACTGGCGGGAATGCAAAAGCTGATTAAAATATGTAAAGTTGGGTAAGCTAGTCTTGCTGTATCATAGTCCAGACAAAGAATGCCTCACACATCCCATTAAACTCTCTCTCAATGAGAAAATCCATACAGAGCAGGGTGACCTAACCCATAAGAAGGAAACAGCACCATCCCTTCCTCCCCTCTAGCAAAATGATGTGCTGATTGATCAAGCATAAACACCTCTCAGTTCATCTGGTGTGCACAGAAACAGTTGTGTCCATATTAGAAAGATGCTTTTGGCTCTGTCTCCTTCCAGGAGGTTTTATGTAGAGAAAAGTGTGTGTTTAGCTTCGTCTTAGCTCATTTACATTAATTATCTGGGATTTGAACACCTTTCTCATTCCTAGCATCTATCTATGTTCTGTTTTCTCACAGAAGAGCGCCAGCTGGTCATTTCCCAGGTCTTTAAAGGCTCTATACAATCTGTAACAGGTGACTCATTTTTGGACTTTTGAACAGTGTCTTAATACCTTTTCCTTCCTGTGTTTGCCCAAATAAATCACTTCATGAAATTTAAAACACAAGCAGATATTTTTTCTTAGTTCAAGAAGCAGAATACTGAAACACTGAACAACTTGCTGCTGTTAGAAAATTAGTTATATGTGGTGATATAATAAAGAGTTTGACAATAGATTATATTTTCTTATAAATGGTAAAGCAAATACAAGTTCTCTGGTCTAATAATATATTCTTGATTCTGTTTCCATTGAAAAATCTAAAGGAAAAAAAAAAAAAAAAGGAAATTCTTCAGCCATCTGTTGGTACACAGTATGAGCAGGTGCCTGTGATATATGTGGAAAATCTGACAGCGTGTGCTACTGCTGTTATGTCCTGCTGCTTCTAAGTGAGAATATAAAAGGCAGGCAATCCAGGAGGCTGTGGTCTCTCTTGCCTTGGTAGTGTAGATACAACCAGTACTGCTGCTGTTTGCCTATGTTGCGTTTACCCTCTATTCCTACTGGAAAAGACAAACACAGATATCTTTTGCTACACATATGTAACAGACTGGTAGACTTGGAGCATACACAGGAAGCATCCCAAAAGTCCTAAGTAGGTAAATATGCTCCAGCAGAAATCCCGTGTTGCAGGAAAAGCACTTGAAAAAATGGTTTGTGAGTACAGAAGATAGTATTGCAAGAAGGTTTGGTATTGACTATTTGTAACACCAGTTTTAACAGAAATTTTAAATCGCTCCTGAAGGTTTCAGGATATTCCATCTGAGTTATGGTATTCTCATACAAAAGAGAGTTGAGAGAAATTTTCCAAGCCCTGAGCTATGCCTGCTGTTGGAGATGAGATCATCACACAAGGACTTTCCCAGCTTTGCCCCATGTGACATAAATATGTAATACCCTGTGTAGTATCAGAAGAGTTGTTGACACTCTTGCAACTCATACATTTATCAGAGCTGTGGCCTAGAATGGAGATCTCCCATCTTTTCACTGCAGGCATGGACTGTTCACTCATCATCTACTGAGAGCTCAGGTCTCTTTGACATATAATCACCATTTCAGACTAGCATCAGTCATACAATTACATGTCTTCAGCGTTTCTATGGTCTTCTGGTCCTACTGATAGGTACTTAGAACTGGTTTCCATTGTTGTCTTTGAGACATGGAATAAAACAAGAGACTACTCAAAGAAGATAGATCTACAAGAGCCTGGCCTCCTTTGTTTTCTTTTGCTTTGGTTTTAGTCTGAAAAATTGGCACTCGTGTTTCTTTTTTTCTAGCATATCCTATTTCCCTGTCCTTCAAATTGTGTGGTGATTGCACAAATCTGGAATTCATGGCTAAGCTACAATGTCAGTAATTTGTTCTGTGCAGTTAATAGATAATGTGTTGCTGTTTAGTCTTTTAAATTTGATGAACAGCTATTTAAGTTACAAATATCTCCAGAAATCAGTTTCCTGGTATCACACAAAAATTGCAAGCTGAAGACTTTAAAAATTGGATAAATATTGCAGAATTACAGAAAAAAAGTGTTTCAAAATACACTGATCATTTAAGAGCCAGAGAAATAATATTTTGATTTTGCAGTAAACTGTGCTCTGACCATTTTCATTTTCCATATTGCAAGCAGCATTCTTCAGCTTCTGATTCTGTCATTGAACATTTGATAGGTTCTGAAAATAGCTATTTTTCATATCAGATATTTAAAAGGCATGAGGCTGACTTTTGTTAAACCCTGTACAAACACAGGGATTGTATTTGCATGTTCATATATATTCATGCATCTTCCAGTTTCTGCTCAGGGTCTAATCTGATCTTCTTTCTTTTGAACTAATAAGAATACTACTCCTGTTTATTTTCACTTAAATATCTTGAAAAATAGGATATTTTAGCCCTTCAGATAATAAACAACATATTTTTTTCCCTATAAATAAACTCATGTTATCTAAAAAACGAATATAGGTATTGACACTTCATTTTTCTCTGGGATTCTTTGGAGAGAGTTATGATACCAGTTATTTCTTCTACAATTGATGCAAAAGACAAATTTATACTCTTTGCTGACTGATGTTGTAAGATTGATTTTCAAATTTAAATTTTTTAGAATTTTGTGTCTTATTTGTCATTTTATTTGTTTCAATTCAAACTGGAAAACTTCGGACTGTTGTGGTTCGTGTGCCATAATGAAAAGTTGCTAGCTTTGTGCTTCTGTTTTTATTTAGGGCCATTCACAGAATAAAGACTTTAAAAAGTTACGTTCCAAGAAGGGCAAGATTTACTGTCTTGTAACATCTTATCCATCAGTCCTAAGCAAAGGTGGGAATATTATGTATTTTTGGCAAGTTCATAAGTAAGATTGACAAAATATTTCTTCCTGATATTACAAATCTTATTCTGTATTACACTTAGATGATGTTGCAGAATTTTCTTAATAAATTTGCCTGAGTATATTTTCAGAGTTTTATCTCATTATTTTAAAGTAAAATTGTTGTATAAAAAGTGACCATCAATCAGCATCTTTTTGCACAGTTAAAAAATACTGTATTCTTACTAAGTCGCACCTATTGAACCTACTGACTGAAATAAGGCTTTTCACTACCTTTTGTCCTTGTTTGCCCCTTGTAGCCAACTCAGCCAGTGAAACCAAATTAACTGTATTTTGGCTTAGACCTTAAAAAAATTCTGTTAACAAGACACTGAAGCCTATATTTGAGGTAATACAACTCAAAAACTTGAGCCACATTTAACTTCTAAGTCCTTGTTGAGTTTGTAATGTTTGCACTTCAGAAAAAGAACAACATAGAGCATTTACAGGTTAATTGAATTAATTTACCAGTTTGCTTACTGAGAAATAATTTAGGGGCTATAACAGTGTTTTGAAGGAGCAAAGAAAAATAAGAAATTGTCTTATTTATGGTGATCTCTCAGTTCAGTAACATGCCTTTTTATGTTTAGTGAACAGAATAAAAAGGAGAAATATCATTGTCCGGAAACCAGGCTACTGCATTACTGTACTGCGGGAAAGAATTAAATCATTGCAGCAGCAAATAGCTATTTTACAGAATGAAAAGAATAGAGCAGTGTCTTCCTTGAAGGAATTTAAAGAAACCAATGAAAAACTAACAACACGGCTACATTTGGCTGACGAGAGACTTCAAGCTAGTAAACTGATGATAGAGGTAAAGTACTTTTCATTATGGTATCTTAGAACATTTAGCTTAATTCTGTTGTAATTACATGACATTTTGATAACATTTTTTTTTTTTGTCTCCATTTGTTATGATCTAAATTATGAAATCTTATGCATTAGCATATATATGCTTTATATGAGATTCTGAATCAGTATTTGAGGCCTTGTTTATCAACCTTGTTAATTAATCCTTCTAAAAAAGAAATGTTGTTCCTGCTGATGTTTTATCATCTCTCAAATGGGTGAGGGAGTTTTCACTTTTAGCCTGTGGTCTCAGAATTTTCCGGAGAATCTGGTCAGTCCCCATGAACTAGCACTCATTTTTCTGTGAAGAGCAGGCACTTCTGGAGAAACTAACTGTCTCTGTATGCCTTAAGACTGGAGTGCTCAAGGCAACTGGAGTTTTCTTCCACAGGGGGCTCAGACCAGTTCTGTACCTATTTAATCCCATCTCTCTCTGTCAGATTGGAAAGCTAGAGAATGAGATTTATGAAAATACTGACTAGTAAACTATTTGGTTAACAGCCCCAAAGATGCCAGCTTTCTTCTCTACTTCAGTCTTCATTCCTACTTAATCCTTTCCCATACTATTACTCCTTTCTGGTTTTCCCCATTCTCATTTATACATATGTATTTTGTGTTAATCTATATGCAGCTCCTCAGCTGGAATTCTTTTCTATTCATACTGTAGTGATTGGCCTGCCCTTTATAGAGCTGAATCAACAAACACTTTTGCAGTAATTGTCTCCTGTTGGTCACACACACATCCTGCTTCCAGAATTATAGTGCTACAACAGATGGACTTGCTGGAAGGAGGCAGACATTAAAAAAGAAATCAAACCCCCTCCCCCTCACACTTCTCTGCATTTCGGTCTTCGCACAGAAGGCAGAAGCAGTATCAGGAGCAGCACTTTTCACTTTCTTAGGGCTGGGGAACTGCTAATTTCTAGAGGAGGGAAAACCTCATTTCTTTTACTTGTTTTGCATAACTATCTGTATGTATCTAATGGATTGTTCAAAAGAGTTTCCAAGGTCATTGGAACCAATGGAGATCTGCCTATCTCACAAACAGCATCATAATGTAAAGTTTCATGGACAGTATAAACTTCGCAGAGTGTGATATGTGTAATTTAGGTGAAAATACTCTGCCTGCTTAGACATCTTCAAGATTTGCTTTCCTAGAAGCCTACACCTTAGGTGTCCACAGGAGAGCCAATGTGAGAAATAAAATAAAAAAGGCCATTATCAAGAAGGTGTTTGGTTTTTTTTTAAAAAAAAGCAAGATTTGTGTCAAGATTAGTGCTGCTGTAGTTTTAAAGTGTGACTGAAAGTGAAATATCATGGTCTTAAAACCAAACCAGTTTTCTTTCACTCTTTTTTTTTCTGGAAAGTTTAAAAAAAATGGTCACTGGTCTATTTAAAGGGTGCTGCATTCTAAGCAAAAATAAATAAACAGTGTTGCAGGTACTCAAGGAAAAATCTTTATTAGGCATGCACATTTTTTTCCTTCTCAGCAAACAATTCAAATTCCCTTTCTTACAACTAATTACTCTTCAGGTGCCATACTAGTGCTACCAAGTGGGAAATTTAAAGCAGAAGCTTGGGCAACTTGCCAAGAGAAAATTAAGGAGGTAAAGAACCTACACAGTCACTGCAGGGTACACACATGTTTTAGAGAGAGAACCATGATTTAGACAGATCAAATGGTTGTAAAGCACACAAGTGCTTTTTATAAGAAATACTAATTAGAAGTTAAGTTTTAAGAAATTGCAAGGAAAATACCTTTTATTCTTAAAAAAAAAATAAATTCACTAGCAAGAAGACTGTTGCCATTGTTTCTTCTCAATTCTTCTGTTACTTCAGATTTTCAGATTTTCTTGCAGAGGTAGGAAGTAAAAAACAAGGAAACAACTCATGAAAAACTAAAACATTGAAAAACTCTCCGTATTTAGGGACACTTAAACATTTCAAGAGTGTCAAAATGAATAATATGCAAACATAAGCTTCCATATATGACCATAAAGTTTTGAGTAATCTTATACTAACAGTGAATTTATGATGCTGGGCTAAGGTAAGTATAGTATTTTAGCAACTGTAAACATTAAGATCATGGCTTGGATGAGATGCCATGTTGCCTGAATTTATCTAAGAAAATAAATCCATTAGCAGACAAGGGCAGATGTTTGTGCAGTCAGCCCTTCGTTATATTCTTCAAGGAATCTTCTGTTGGAAAATTGACTCTAGATTTAAGATTTAAATGTCCCAGATGTTCATTTTGAGACAGATTTTCCAGCTCGTACAACCTAAGGACTGTCTGATATCTGTTGATTTTCAGAATGTATGTACATGTATGGATTCGTGTATTCTTGGAGATCCACACAGACATGTATCTATATATTTGTCGTCTTGTAGGAGTTCAGAATGCTGGATTCAAGTTTGTTTTGTTTTGGTTTTTTTTGTTTGGCTTTATGGCACATGTGAGAATCAAAGCTTGCATTCTCTGAGGATTCACATCAACGCTGAGTCAAGACTGTACGGAAGTACAGTACTTACATTTTGCTATCAGAGTATAGAAATCACAGCTGGAGTTGATACGTAATGTACAAGCTAAGAGATTTAGCATTTCCTTAGTTCCTTAGAAAAACTTCTGAAATAAATTGTTGGAAAAATCCAGGAAATTTTTTTTTCTAAGATTTTCTCCCCCCCAACTCATTTCTAACACTGACTGCTTATAAGAAGAGTATATTTATTGCATAGAGCACAGTAATTATAATTACTTTTATGCAGTCAGTGTCATTGTTGTTGCAAAAAGTTCAGACAAAGTATATTGAATAAGAAAATCATAAGCAGGTTAAATCATTAGTGCTTATGTTATTTATGTCAAAGCCA
Organism: Actenoides lindsayi; assembly: GCA_025331215.1. Classification (NCBI taxonomy): domain Eukaryota; kingdom Metazoa; phylum Chordata; class Aves; order Coraciiformes; family Alcedinidae; genus Actenoides; species Actenoides lindsayi. Next base: position 34,128 of record WTSP01004545.1, on the reverse strand, counting down.
CCCACAGGTCTACTGCTTATAGGTATCATAGGATCTTTTGCATCAGTTCTTCAGTGCATAGAAAGCATAGAAAGATGAGCATCAAAAGCTGGAAAAGGGCTAGGGAAAGTTTTTTTTATTCTTTAAATTTTTATTTGTGGCTTTCTCTACATACTCTCTTGACTATTTTTTTGATACAGAATCTATCAAAGAACAACTCAGAACTGAGAGCTGTATCTGCAAATAGAGCACCACAGCTTCACTCTTCTTATGGTATCCAAAATGAGTAAACCAGCCAATTTATCCTTATTTGTTTACACTGAAATGAAGAAGAAACTGATGATTAATTTAAATGCTTTGCAACTTATCAACCATTATTTACACAGAGATCTCACTTTGACTTTGGTTTTCATGAAGGGATTTTTCACCCTTTAAAGCCGTATTATTATTTAAGCAACAATTTTTGTATGTCTGTGGTATCCTTAGAGTAAATGCTAGGAGTAAGCTTGAAATGTTAAACTGACTGCTGTTTGTAATTATCCTGCAGCAAGCTAAAACTGCTTTTGGATCTTCTTGCTAATTACAGCAAATGTGTAACTGTTTTGACAGTTTTGGGAGGCTTTCTACATATGTATTGTCCAGTTAGAAATTCTCATAGACACATCCAACTTTTTCTCACAAAACACTTCTACACATGTCCTGGTTTTCTCTTTTTGACTCCTCTTTCATGGAAATACTCCAGAGCACTTGTGCTTTTTTTTTTCTATTGAAGTTCCTAAGGAAGATTCTGCATTCAGTGTAAAGTTTTCTAAATTCCACACCACCACCACCACCCCCCCACTGGTAGCCTGAAAAGATATTTTTCGTTATGTGCATGAGATAATACTAATCATAGCTACAGAATGGCTGAATAATTACATTTTATAAAATGTTTTAGAATAATTTACATTTGGAAAACTTTAATTTAGCATCACTGGTCTTACTTGTATCCATCTGAAAAATAAAAATAAAAAAAGCTAAATGTACCCTATTTAAAACTTTTCCCAACTCAGTGCAGAATAGTATCTGCAAGCTTTCACCTTTGGCATATGAAATGAAACAATCAAAGAATTCTGTGAAGTTGTTCAGGAAAAGTCTATTCCTAAAAACATCAGGAGAAATGTGATCTCTAGCCCCTATCCTTTAGAAGTGTACAGGTTATCCTTTCCTAAATTTTCCTATCTGCTTTGAATAAGAGTAGTCTTGGTCAGTTTGGAAGAACTGTAATCTTTGGGCACAATATTCAAAAAGAAATAAAGACAGTTTCTCAAAAATACTTAAAAATCAAACCAGCAAACTTTTTATTCTACTTTTTCTTAATATGCTACAGGAGTGAAAATGTAAGACAGAGGGGATAAACGTGTGATAAAGCAGGATGCCCGACCTTTCCAAACTTTGCAAATACAACCTAAGCAGCGGTTTATCTTGGACTATATTGGACTATATATTATTGGACTATACTTTGTGCTGGTATGAAACTGAAGTCTTCTCAAAATTTGGCTGTGTCTAAATTATGGTTTTTACATCTGAGGTCACGCTGCTGTTATTATTGTGTGTGCATGCCTTGAAGAGACCTCTCTGTGAGCACAATATATACTTCAAAACACAGAACAGACACCCACTCTTTGTATTCTTGAGAAAAAGCCATTCCTCCTGGACTCACCACAGTGTTCAAGATCTGAACAGCAGCACTGTCTGTAGGTAGGTGCCCTACCTGTAGTTTCTGAAGGACTGGAATTGGCAATATTGAGAAGATTCTGCAATATTATAGTTTTATTAGACCTTTGCTGAGCCTTATAAATTTTAAATCAGGCTGTGATATCACATTTATAAAGGCTGGAAACAGAGACAGACAGCTCTGTGACTATGTGAGAGTAGAAGTCACCTCTTCAAGTCCTAGTCCAAAAGTCTGCCTGGAATGAAACATGATCATCTAGTTAAATATGTTTGTTCAGACTTTTTGATTGCTAAATGGGGAAATCTCTATATAACTTTTTTTGTCTGATAAACTACTGATTCAGCATTGCTGCTGATATCAAACAATTCTGAAATTTCTATTTTCTACTCTCTCAGGGAAGCTGACTTGGAAATAAAATGAGGAGGATAGAACATGAAGAATATACAGGCAAGACATGTTGGGAAAAGATATGAATGATGAGGAGAACTTGAGAAAATT
>WTSP01004545.1:15068-31834 GCA_025331215.1 Actenoides lindsayi | reverse complement strand
TACACTGTAAAATATATTTATTATGAAACTGTGCTGTCATTACAAAACAAAAATAAAGCAAAATACCTTTTACATTTATATTGATCTCTGAAGAAAAATTACAATAGACCTGTTGATTTATTAATGAACAACAACTGAAGTACATTGCATGTAGGAAATGAGTCTCATTCATAAATTAAAGAGAACAGTTGGCATGAACTAGAACTGAGAGCTGTATTATATTGCTATCAAAATGAAATAACTTGTAGATAAGTAAATTCTAGAAAAATATAAAGAAAAAATATGTAGACTACATGAAATTCATAGGATATACATACAATCAATATTGTTTATATTGCTGTATCATGTAGAAATCCTGAAAAGCATCCTTCTGTATTAAAATTAAGAACCTGTATCACAAGGATTAACATGTTCTTGTAATGTTACAGAGATAGCACATGTATCTATAAGCTTATCTAATACATTTATATCATAGTGTAATACAGTAATCAAATATACTTATACATATATTACAGTAAACACTGGAAGATACCATTCTATAGTTTTTACTTTCTGGATTTCATGTGATATGTAGCTTATTTTTATTCACCTTCCCTGTGATTTGATCAAGATTCCCTTGTGCATTGAATCTTATTAAAAAAAGAACAAAACAAACTCAGTTTGCAGTTTTTTCCCCCAAAAAAGTCCTGAATGAGGTAGTATTTAAGACCTGGAAAGGCTGAACAAATACTGTCAGAACAGGATTTTCTTTTGTGTTCACAGGAATGTCTTTACTGAATTCAGTGTGATCCACACATTTAATTAAAGCTGATCATAGAGCTAGACTGAGTTCTTGAACCTTCGCTACTATGTTGTGTGGACAATACACAGTTTTATCAGATAACATTTCTTCACCATGAAATATCACCCTAAAAAAAAAATTATTCATATGTTGATGAGATTACAGTTCAGCTCTGGCAGTCTGATTTTTCTCATAGATTGACATAGAAAACCATTCTGAGTTGCAATTGAATCACTATTCTTAGGCTTGTTCTACTGGCATGATCCATGAATTATTCATTATTAGAAACTACCAGTATTAACTATGAAAGTGATTTAAAGTAAATCCAGTGAAATTTCAAGATCTTCTGGGTATGGTGGTAAAACGAAGTTTTATTTTCTCTAGTTTTTATTATAGACCTCTTTGTGGTAAGAGGTTCTTCTGTGTTGTGAACTTGCAGGAAAGGAACTATAATAGAGGATGTAGCTGCGTAATTTTTTAAATATTGTGTGATTTAGTTTTCTGATAGGCTATGCAATAACACCTCTGTGTATTATTCTGTATAGGTGCTACTAAGATGCAAGAAGTAGATGTCTTGGGTTTTTGTCAGCCATATATGTTCTACCTTGGAGGTTTGAATTCTCTCCCCTTGTTTGCAATTGTGCGTTTCATGATGGATTTTTACCTAACAGTCTCTTTTTCTTTCTTTCCTGTCCTAGGTAAAGGTTTTCCCCATTATGTCCTTATGAAAAGTTTTCAAGAGCTATGAGAAACTGGGGAAATACTTTTAAATTCCTTTATATTGTGAACATTATTTGATGCTCCTACACTCTCTTGATGCATCCTTTTCCCTTACTTCCCTTTCCTTTGTTCTTGTCCTAATCTGCTAAATAACTTTTCTTCATTGTGAAGTTAGGGAACATAAGATTAGTGGAGCAGGGTGCTCAGTATGGTTAGCAAGGTAGATGCATGGTAAGTTGGTAAGAGGTGCTTTTGTTCCTTATTTGAGGAGTTGGATTTCTTAAGTTGAAGTAGTAGGGTCATGGGATTGCAAAAATGGCTGTATGACCTGGAAGTATCTTGAAGTCTTACAAGCACATGGGCTCATTTTTGTTGTGTGCTCCTGTGCAACAGTGATTGCTTGTATTAAAATGTACATAGGAGATTAAATTCAAGAAATGATCTTCATCATGACTGGTTTTACGTAGTATTTGGGTTGGAGCTAAGCACTGACACACGGAACACGGTGTGTACTCAATGTCTTAATTCATGCCTTAATGTTAAATTGGTGCATGTAAGTACCACTTAATCATTTTCACTAGCTCAGAATCTCACGTACCATGAAATTAATTTTTCAGTTGATCCCTCACATGAATGATAACATTATTTTTTTCCCCAAGATAATGGTTTACACCTTACACATCTATTCTGTTTGGATATACTATGAAATATATGACAGTCTTTTTGCTGTTTGTTTTAGAGGTAAAATCTTTCAATCATTTTTTAAAAATTAGTGGCAATGTAAAAAATCCAAGCCTCTGGAAGAGGGTATCTTCAGTCATTGACAGCTATTCTAAACTTTCAATCATCCACGAGAGGCTGATTGAAAAGTATAGATCATTATGACCTCACAGTGTTTTTAATGAGGAAATCATTACATCATAATGAAAACCAATACATTTACTCACATTCATGTTGAGTGAGGCTGAATGGCTGTCTCCTGGGAAGCTGGGACTCTGAAGAAAAATGAGAGTCCTAGCAGGTAATGAGCTGAGCATGAACTCCCATTGCCATTGTGAAAAACACAAGTGCAGTCCTTGAATATATAAACTGGAGGTTATACAATAGGAGCACATGGGGTTTTTTTGACATGAGCTGAGTTAATGAAAAGTACAAACAGGAAGATATGTTCTCAACTTCAGTAACACTGTTCATTTACCTGAAGAATCACATGTACTTCATAGAGCACAGCTGGGCAACAGTACTTTTGCAATGAAACCCAGAATGCCAGAGCTCTGCAGAAGAGATATAAACATGGATGGTAAAGTCAAACCAATGTTATATAAGGGTCTAACTGAAGCCAAGGAGGAGATTTATGATGGTGCTCAAACATCAGGTTATAAAGAGGGGAAATTCTGAGGTGGAGGGAGAAACCATCACCACTCAAGACATACAAATACAGGGTCATGGCATAGGGAAAATGGGTAATGAAATGAAGAGAGTAACATAAAAGAAATTAATATTCCACAATGTGCAACAGGAACATTAAAAGCTAATTGTTTTTAGCAGAAGAAATACAAAGAGAAGCTGTTTTTCACAGCTTTCATGGTGTAATGTACACAGAATTTAGGATTACATTGGACAGATACAGCCTTTCAGAGTTACTGATTGCGTTGCTGAAATAAGGCTAAAGCTGCTTAATTTTAGGTAGTGCATAGCTTGGTAAGGAAAATTCAGAAAAGAAAAAGATAAGTAACCATTTTTTAATATTTATTTCATTTTTTTTGTCTACCTATAGGATTGAACATAAACAGGTTTTTAGTGAGGTGGTAGTGAAATATTTAAAGGAGAAAGCTTTTCAATTTAATTGGTGGTGTAGAGGCAGATTAATCTTTTTTGAGTCAAAATCTTGATAAAGGACTCAAGTTGAGATATTTTGTTAAAGGCTTGGCTTTCAAAGAATACAAATACTTATTTTTAGAAGTATTGTTTGCAATATAAACTTTGGTAGAAAAAACCTAAATTTACTATGAGAAATAAATATGGGAAAGGCATTGTAATTGATAGTGAATTCAATTAAAAATCTACAGGTGCTGCACTTACTTGAAGATATGTATTTTCTATGCTCCTGTCACTAAAAAATAAAATTAAGATAATCATGAGGAAAGCTAAGCAATAGGAGACATAAATTTCCAGTGTTTCCTTAGGAAAGCCTGTATTAAGGCTTGAAACTACAGGTAGTATATGATTTACAGTCTCAAGACATCTACTTTAAGTAGTTTCCCTGAAGGAGAGAAAGGTTTTCTGATATTCTGTGTTTTGAATTAACATAATTTTGTTAAGAAGGCATTACCTGTAGTTTAGAGTGCATCTTTTTGCAGGCCTCTGTCATACATATTATTGTGTACAGTTCAAAAGGTACTTGCATTTTAAATTCCTCAAAATATGACAAATGTTGAATTGTTCTGTGGTTTTAATTTTCTATCAAGAATTGTAAAATTTTAGTCTCATTTTCATTATTCAGTTAGTGCTTGATGATATTTGTTCTTACTTTTTATAAAAAGGAGTTAAAAACTTATGTATATATATTAATACATATTTTCTTATTTAAATATACTCACTGACTATATCTAGACTTGTCTTTACCCTGGCAGCTTTTGTAGTAGACATACTGTGTAGGGTATTCAGTTTATATATGCTAGATCCTCAAGGGCCATGGCTTTTGCCAGATGAAGCACTTTTGATTTTGAGGCTGATGAAAACACAGTGCTATTATTGATCTGTGCATGACACAGCCTGTCTCTCTGCTGGCAGAGTGTAGCAACATTTATCCAGGAATTTGTGAAATGTCACTTGGATCATGTTCATAAGGTAAACTGTGCAAACACCGGGATCCAAGCTGAGAATCCATGAGGAATTAGATGTGACTTTCTTATTCCTTCATCCTGTCTTCTAAGTCAAGTTGTATTTGTTAAAACAGTGTCTGTGTTTTGTATTAGGTGTTGAAGAAAGTATGATAATCACTAGGAACACCCTGTACAATATAGTCATACTGTTGTTTTACTCAGCTTGTTTTACTCAGGAGAACAATATTTTAAGTCAGTGAAAGTGACTTAAATGTTGCAAATCTACAGTTTCTGTTCTGTTCATAACAAAGTGATGGCTCTTGTACAGCTCCAACCAGGAAACTCAGCTTACATTTTCTGCGGAATTTAACTTTTATTGCTTTGCTTTCCCTTTAGACATGTGTGGTAATACATGTTTGTCATTAAGATCTCAGTAAGCAATTGTGCTCAGAAAGATTGACTGTTTCTACACATAAAACTGCCAAAATACTGCTATTTACATCTTTATAAATTATAATTTTTAAAGGCTGTGAGTTAATCTTGTTGTTAATCTCAAAAATATGTAATGTAAAAATATAATGAAAACTATGTTAAATAATAAAGCAAGCTTCCATATACTATTTATCTATTTGTAAATGGTCAAATATGACTTTTCAGACATTTTTTATAAGTAGTGTTTCACCAATAGACTAGCTCTTACATACAAATGGATATTGCACCTTCTCCTTAAATTAAAAAAAATTTTTTTAAATGGTTTAAACTGTAAAAAAGACACAAAAAGCTGCAAATCTTAATTTTCATCTTGTGTTTTTAAAACAATTATAACCACAAGTTGAAAGTTAGCCATGAAAGAGAAAATAATTGTTGTGATATTTGCCAACATTTTTCAATTATAAACATTAAAAACTTTATAAAAGTCTCTGGATAATTTGACTCAAAAATCAGTTACAAGTTAAGGCAAGAAGAATCTAGTTTTACTGAAGGTGAAGTTTTGAGTTTTGGAGCTTTGGATTTTTTTTCTAAGTATAACAATCATTTTCTTTCTGTAAGATAATTTCTGTAGTTTGAATTCCACAAGACCAATCCAGATTTAAATTGAATATCACTTGTGAATGACCACTGAGATGTACTCAGGCTCTACCCCATGTTTGTACATAAAAAATGTAGTAAGCCAAGAGGGGAAAATTTGTCAGTTGTGAAAATATATTTGCATACATGATGCATATATTTTTACATGTTATCCTTCCCTTTTACAACATTGACATATTTGATATGAAAACTCATGAGCTGGGGGGAGGGGAGGCAAATCACTTGTTTAGTTTTTTTGGCATGTGGTTATGTATGTTTATTGTGCAAATGTCCACAGGTTGGACAAATACAGGTGTCTGTTTCTCAGGAGCATGAAGATCATATTTCATAGTATGAAGGCCACCTGCTTGTCAGATCTACCACTCTTATAGTAGAACGTAGTACCAATAGAACAAGAGGAAATGGCTCTAAGCTGTGCCAGGGAAGGTTTAGGCTGGATATTAGGAAAAATTTCTTCACCAAAAAGGTTATCAAGCATTGGAACAGGCTGCCCCGGGAACTGGTTGAGTGACCTTCCCTGAAGATATTTAAAAGATGTGTATATGGTTTACTGGTGGATTTGCAGTTCTGGTTAATGATTGGACTCCACAATCTTCAAGGTCTTTTCCAGCCTAAGCAGTTCTGTGATTCTATGACTAGCCATAGCGATGTCTCACCAGATTGTGAAGCACTGAAACTGGTCACTGAACTGGTCTGCCTGTGTGCCATTATCTGTTCATTCATAAATGCAAAGGTGGTGATTAGTACATTATGTACGCTGAGAAATGTGTGACACTATCCTATGCTCTTAACTCAGTGAAGCAAGCAGGAGAGAATGAGGAAAGTACCGAGACACAGCAGCTATAGGTCTGGTTCAAGCTGGGACGTTGATTAGGCACAACTATGATGTCCTCAAACTGTTCACATATATGAAAATAATTAATTGCCCAAATTAGTCATAACATTGATGATAATCATGGTAAAGGCAAAGTATATTTTACTGTGTACATTAGTCTGAAGACATGGCTTTTTCTTGTGATAGTTTCTCCATCTATTTAATATGTAATGTAAGGAGCACTTTACCCTAAACTTTTCATTTATGCCTATAATTTTAGCAAGGGTTACAATGCTAACATAAATTACAAATTGAAGATAAGAGTGTGGGGGTTCATTTACAAGAATCCAGGAATGAATTACGACTTTAATTTATATGCAATACTTTGTAGTGCTAATTTTAAACTGAAATTAATTATTTTGGAAAATATCTCTGTCATTGTATCCTCCCTACAATGTCTGTCATCAGCTTCTTCATACTTCTTAGAAGTGTCTAGTAACTCAGAAGTGGAGAGCAATATGCCTTTATTTTCTTAAATAGAACTGTAAGTAATTCATTAATATTTGTACAGTATCACCTTTGTATGGCTAGAAAAATTCCAAGGTTTTTACCTTTTTTTTTTCATAACTCTTTGTTGTGTGAATGTATTTTTGCCCTGCTCTATGAGAACTTTGAACTTTTTCCGGTAATTAAATTTGTTAATACAGTTTACACTTAAAATGTTTTGGGTTTACCCAACTGTCTACATAAAAAAAAAAAATAAAAAAAAAAATGCTTGTGAGTACATTTTTTCACCTTTTGTTGATGTCTGAAACAGTTACAAAGGAGACGTTTAAATAATTGTATAAAATTAAATGTAGAGCTATCTTTATAAATTTTGTTCCTTGAATATTGCAACCCACTTCTGAAAATACCTCTGAATGTACATATTTTCTAGTAATTCTGATCTCAAAATACTTTTATCACTACCTTAAATCTTTTTATGTTTTAGACATGTTCTCTTTAGGTCAATAGAAAATGTTCTTTAACAGTTAAAAAGTTGAGATTTAAGGAAACAAAAACAATATATGAAGAGGAGACCAGAGTATGGGAAATTTAAGAGCTTTCCCTACAAGCACAGAATTCCTGCCCACTTATACTTGAGAAGCAGGAGTATTTCAGTAGAAAATGGTTCACTCTCTAAAACAGATGGAAATGAGATGAGGTTAAATTAATATTTCACTATTCTTTCAGCTGTTTTGTTTCTTTCTTACTTATATATTCTTTTTAAAATAATTTTAATTTGTAAAGATATAAGGCTGTATGCTTTGGAAATAAGTGGATAAATCAAAAGAAAGTTTAAAAACAGTCTTTAAAATAGCATTTTCATTTGGTTTCTCTGTGTTTTATGTGAGCTATACGGAAAACAGATGGAAGCATTATTAATTTTTTCCCCCAATGAGTTTTAGTGCAGCATATTTGTATGTGTTATCTGAAACATATGAATACTTAGTATTGCTGCTGTTAAATTCGTAATGAGTTGTAGGGATTGTGAAATTCCCTTACTGACTCTCATGCAAGTAGTTCATTTGCAGTGCTTAGATGTGTTAAGATTAAGCAGGGGGAATATGGCAAGCACTATCCCTGACCCTAGATGAAAAATTCAAATTTCTAGCTTTATGAATTTGCCCCAACTCTCATGTTTGGTGAAAATCAGATAAATACTGTGAAACCCTGCAAAAAAATCTCAGAGTAAAGCCTGGTCTTGACTATAAGAGATTGCATGGATTCTATGTCTTTTATTGGAAATTCTCTAGTAAGTACAAAGGCGTGGAAATTTTGGGGCAGGTTTTATGCATCAGATGGAAATCTTCACTTGTATCTAGCAGTATTTAGTGTGCACAGACGTATTAGGTGTTGGAATACCCAAGTCAACTTGTATTTGTTTAAATAGCAGTGTTGGGTACAAGGAAACATTGATTTTGAACTTCAGCCATATCTTCACATTGCTGGTACATTCAGATATTTTCAAGTGGGACAGTGTTTTGTGAAATGTCCCTGGTTATATTTTCATTTTTGATTTAGCTGTAGTAGAATTTAATGGACCATGTTGTGTCTGTGTAGATATTAACAGTTACAATAAGTTAAACTAAGTATGTGAGAGATACTGCAATATTCTGTGACCTTAAATATTAATTTTTTTAAGACTTTTTTTTATTATTTCTGTAATTTTTATCTGGAAATGATAATACATTTTAAGCAAGGCATATCTATATATATTCTGGCAGGTTGCATCTACACATTGGAAACTCAATCCCTATTAAATCTAAAGCACGTAGTTGTGGTCATAATGAAATTACTTATACAAGTATTGTTTCATTCATTGTTAATAATCTTTATATTCCTTTGGAATTTGCAAGGAGAGATGGAGTGCTGCATTCATTTTAGTACAAAAGCAAGATAATGTTCTCAATATGTACAGAAATTAGGCATTGCATAAGGCAATATTTACTTATACAGAGGTATGAAATTAAAGTGATAGAAAATGCAAGCTAAAGTAGAATTGCTGCAGGTCAAAACCCTTATCTTTGAATTGGTGTTATCATTATACAGGTGACATGTTTTAGAAGCATTTTCGTAATATCAAAAAAAAAAAAAAATTGTTACCTATATAATTACTAAGTTTTTTTTCTTTTTGTTCCATAATTTATTTTGAAAATCATTGGTTGTACTAATGTACAGTTCTGTACTCAAGCTTGTCTGTTGTTTATAACAGCAGATGATTTCTTGGAGAATTGCGCCCAGTATATATTACACCAATATTGTGTGTTTCTCTAGAATAGAAATATGCATTCTTGTGTTGATCTATATGGTATTATCCTTGTTTACAAAAGGAAAAATACAAGACAAAACGAAATTTAAAATGGACCTGTCTGTTCTGATTTTATTGATTTCATTTTTTTATTATTTCATAATGTTGTAATACTAGGCTTTTATAATTTGTAGAATACATTTAGCTATATATTAGTCGTAAAATAGCTGAATTGAAATTTCAAGTAAAACGTTTGTTTATGAAGTGATATACAGTAAATAGCCCTTTATAAACTATGATTACTCCAATCTATACTATTACATGATTAAGATTACATTCAAAGACTTTGATAAGAGTCTTTGTTAGTGGTTACAACTGTATTCCTAATAATAGCTGAATTTATAATTTGTATGTGTGAAAGGGCCATTCTGTAGATAACAGTGTAAACATAAAGCTGATGAACTGCAGTTGTGTTACAGTGACATCAGTAGAATAACTATGTTTTTTCTTTAGTAAAATGCTTGAGATAAGAAATGTACCTCTTATCTGCATGCTGATATCTATATTTCTCTGCTGGGAACTAATTTAAACACTTCATGGGAGATTGACATTTTCAGTGCCTTAAACATCCTTAAAAGCTGCTTTGTTCATTGCAAACCATATTTAGTATGACCTCATAATAATGTAGCACACCTCAAGTGTCATGCCTGTCTTTACTATGCACATTGGAGCTGTGTTCATCTGTAGAACATAAGACAACTGCACTTCAAGGAAATATATTTTTTTCCTTGATAGGCAATTAGCAGTAATTAGGAAGATTCACTTCAGTAAGATGTCAACATGAGATTGTTTAAAAAAGTTGAATGTCAGTGGCTTTAAAAGAGGTGGGGTTTTTTCCCTGACACATAGGTATGGCATGTGAAACATGAAACGTTAATTTAACTTTTCTGCTTATTATTCATGCACAATATTATTTTGTCATTCAGATACTACACTGACAGAGTGCAAAGGGTGTTAAAATAGTGCTGCTAGAATAAAAAGAGGATTAATCTACCATTGGCCAATTAGCCAAAGGGTACTTAATGGTCTCTAAAGGCTACTGAAGTCTAACAACTAGCTAAAGTGCTGGTAAAAAGTCCTCTATATTACCTTCATTTACTTGACATTTTGTGAAACAGTCAGCTGCTGATGACTACATTTGACTGAAAAAAATATTATAACTCCAGTGATACAGTAGATTTTACTAAAATTTCAGAATAATAAATGACAAATTACTTTTACAGTTTAGAAATTTTTCTTGCCTTTGAGCCTCTTTGTTTCAATTTAGGGATAAGATTTTAAGTCGCCAAAGACTTCAGTTTCATATTTTGTCTTTGTGTCTGGAATCAACCACTTACAGCACTTGCATGAAAAAAACTTTCGCTGAGGATTTGGAGTTACTTGCCTTTTCTCTATATGATCATATTAAGTATGCAACACAGGTGGCTTTTCAGTCTGGTATATATATTTTCATATTTTCAGATAGATTCATACCTTCTTTATTAATTTTAGCTGGTTTTTTTTCTGTGATCTATCAAGTAGGTTTTGATTCAAGAGAACAAACCCGTGTCAAGATTAATGGAGCTGACTCAATGTTTATGAGTCAATTTTTTTTTTTCCTTGGTTACTGTAAATTTATCATTAAGTTATAATAACATTTGCTGTGCAAAATCATAAATACCTAACTCCGTGCCTGCAGATAACTTTTAAAAAGTTCTTTCATGGTTTATGTGTGCAACAAGTACTGCTATCTTGTATATTTTTCATGATCCAAGGTAAAGCTATGAGAAAACAGCATTTCATTTAAAAAATTCGGATGAGCAGTGCTAAATTTTAAAACAGAAGTTGGTGCAGGACCTATGCATGTAATGAATATATTTCTATAACCTATGGTAGGAAGATATCTTTGAGAAAAGAAAAAGAGTATATTGACTTCTGGTTTCTTACAGACATCTCTATGCACATTGTAATGTTTCTGTCTGCCAGGATTTTCAGATGGGAAGCTTCACAGCAAAAATGAGTTTTACACATCTAAGGATATTTATATTAGTTATAGTTGGATTACAAAATGAGTAATAAAATAAGGCTATGCCATTACTTAAAAAGGTTTTCAAAAATACCTTATTTACATCCTATTTTATAATTTTGCTTAGAAATACCTTGTATTTAATATATTCTATATAAATATATTCAAGTATAAATGTACAGGGTATCATGTACAGCAGTGGCAGTGCAGTATCAACCAACAACAACAGAAATGTGAATTTTCACACATGCTAGTTGTAGTAGTGGAGTGACTTTGCTGTAAACAGAGATGGAAACTCCTTGCAGGGTTGTTGTGATGCCAAAGAGCAATAGGCCATTCCAGGAGCTTCCTACATTAATCCACTGGCCCTTCCACATAGCTGTCTTTCTGAGCAGAAGGCTTAAGGTAAAAAGCCTTGCTGAGTCACTTGAAAGTTTTACACTGACTGCATAGAAACTGAGATTTCATCACTTATCCTTTTGTGTACAGCAGAATAGAGTGTCATGTGTATATGAGGAGCTAGGAGATTAAGATAGATGGATGTTAAAATATTGAATCTATAAACATCTGTTAAGCCAAAACACTCTGGAGGAGGTGCAATAAACAAAGACTGCTACATCGTGGAGGAACAGCGGTAACCTGCCTTTACCAACATCTGGTCTAGCCAGTATTTAAGATTCTACTTTTCATCCCAGTGACCTCTTCCCCTGGAGTAAATCCTTTTTACTCTGTCACGCAGGATTTGTGTGCATGGTAGCGCACACACACACACACAAAAGAACCTTGTGTCTAAAACCAAAAGAGAACAAAAGACTTGACCTAAAATTTAGCAAGTGGTGAGGGACAGCAGGGTAATGAACATGCTTCCAGAGTAAATGCAAGGAATATATTTTAGGCATAAATATCTTGCCAGGGCAGGGGGCTGTATTTTTACATCTTGCATATATTTATACAGACTTTTCATATACCCTTTCCATATATTGCAAACAGAAGAATAATGCCACACAAGTATCTGCCCTGTAATACCATTTACATTGTCTCCAGAGATGTTAAGGGACAACCCTCTTGATATCTCTGATTGCAATTGTGTGGCTGTCTTTGTCTGCTTTGGCGAGTTGTGGTTGTTTGTCATCATATACTACTTTCACATCATGCACTACTTTCGGTTTCTGAATTTTTGTATATTCATATTTTAAATATTTTTTTTCTACATCCTCACTTAAGGAAATTCTATAACCAATGTACTACTGTCATCTTTGGCTCCTGTCCCATGAAAGCCCTTTCTTTTTCAATATATTTGCTGTCATTTTGGGGAATCTGCCTACTGCAATCATGGCATTTTAGACCAGATGCATTTTTGTGGCAGTAGAAGCCTAAGGAACTTCTGAGAGTCGTGAGCTCTCTTGGGCAGATATGGGGGCATTTCTAATTTTAATCAGAGATATTGATCTAGCTATGATTTTTTTTTTCCTTTCTTTTTATGAATAATTTATTATAGAGACACTGAATCATGAAATTCTACATGTAGAAATATTTGCTATACGGAACAAATGAACCTAATCCTTATATCTTTCTATAGTACTACTGGGTTTGCTTATTAAAATAGCCTTCATTTTACCTTTTACTCAGACTGTATTAACTGTGAGAATAATATATCACATTAAGGAATAGCCATTTAAAAAATACATTATCACTATTTATCTCTTGTTCAATAATGACAGCAGACGAAGAAGAAAATTGAAAGATTACCTCTTTATTAAGAACTGTACTTACCTCAGATACAAGTGTAAACTGCCTATTGGCTTTAACAAATGCACTTAAGTGTGAAATACTGTTAGAGTTTTAACTTTAAATACAGGATGGATTTTCTCGTATCCATGATTTTCTTTAAGCTATTGCAAAATCTACAAGCATTCTCATGTCATTCATAATGGGAATAAACGTGACTGTAAGTAGTTTTGCTTGGATATATGTGATCTTCAGATGATGGGTATGGAAGTGTATGTGTATATAATGAGATGTATATTAAAAGTTTTTTTTCTAGTAGCATCAAGCAGTATAAAATCTGGTTTTGAGTTAAATAATAAAATGTAATTAGGTGCACATTTAGTCATTTTAAGCTGTAATATCTTCAGTTTATCAAGACTCTTCACAAAGGAATGTGGGGTTTTTGCCATTTGAGAGAATTCAATACCATTTTGTATAATTATTCCATATGTTAAACTACCATATTAGAATCTTTTGGAATAATAAGATAGTACTGTAGTTACCTTCTTAAGGAGTAGAGAGTTGTTAGGCCATTGGTGGCTTTTGACTGACGAGATTTGTGGAAGTTAACCACTAGCATGGAGATGATTTCATTTCCTCTTTTCACAGAGCAACATTCAAGATTTAAATTAAAACAAATATTTTACTTAAAAGAGTACCTCTATAAGGAGTACTGTGAAATATATTGTTAGAAAGATTGAATGAGTCTTGTCAGTTGTCAATCAAGTGCAGAAAGACTGAGAATTATTTGAACTAAATCCCTAACAAGCCTCGTCTGCTAATTGGACTTAGCATTTATGTTGCTAAATGAGAAGCATTTTGGCTGCAGTATAGGGTGGTAAGACCTACCCAGTGGAATAAACAACTAACATCTGTTATCCTGTCCTGCTCCAGCTTGGCTTTTACCACTTAAGTACCTCAGCCTGAGAGTCAAGGTTATGGAATATGTGGTTCTCTGGCTATGGTGCATGTATGTGAAAGGGAAGAAATAACACAACATCAGTAAAGACCAGCCAACCAGAAGATATTTAGTGCAGCTGGTCTACTTTGCTTTAACCTCTATGAGCCCTACAAATATCAAAACAAAAGCCAAGAGAAGGGTGTATGTTTTATAGCAGTTGTCAACACAGCAATTGAAGTGAGCTTACGGTGGTCACCATTAAAACAGATTTGACATTTAACCACCTTTAATAAGCATTGGTGTCTGAGACACCTTGGTATTTCTTCAAGCTCTGTGTAGAAATAATTGCTGAATCCCAGAGAGGCTCTAGGTAAACAGGTTTCAACAGTAACTACAGCTACAGTTTTGTATGATAATTTCTGCCTGTCATGGTAAAAATAGCAACATGTAAAGTCAAAATTGAATTAGCTTGCCTTTTACAAAACATTGTTTGTTTATAATGTTAGCTGACTTATCTTTCCTGCTGGATTTGGTCTTAGTGTGGGCTAGAGGCTTCAACCAATAGCTATGTAATATAGTTACAGGTAATACATATACTGTTACATTCCTCTTTAATTTTGAACCAAAGAATAATCTCGTATGATCGAGCAGAAATATTTTTAGGATGTAATGATGATTGTTTCTTCTGTTTGTAAAATAGGTGTTAACATCTAACCTGGCCAAATGGCAACAGGAGAAGGAAGATTTACAAGGAAAATTGAAGTTGAGTGAACATCTGTCTCAAACTGCTGGCAAGAGTGAAGCCACACCAGCTCCTTCAAAGAACATTGATTTAGAGATGAAGCAGCTGCAGTGCAAACTAAAGGTGATGGAACAGTTTATCTAGTGCTGAGGATAATTTGTATGAACAGTATTTTATAACTGGGTCAGATACATGTGTGCTCACATATGAATATCATTTATATATCTTAGCCAATGATTAGCAGCTTTAGATGTTCAATAACCTTTGGTGTTAAGTAGGACTATAGTCATAAGCAGAAGAATTAGAAGTTTCAATTAAAATATTTTTTGCAGATCAAATAGGCCAGACAAGGAGGCTTGGTGAGTTTTCACACAGTGATTAAATGCATTTTCTTGGAAAGTACTGTGGAATTACTTCAGTGAGAATTGTTGCTTCCTTGCTTCCTTTGAGGAGGAGGTAATCAATAGTAATCTGTAAAAGGGGAGCAAATGCTGCTGATGGAGCAGCTCTCGTAATGTACCAATGTTACCTGGATGTCACTACCATTCTTGTCTTCAAGGAGGCATCATTCTGTTTGTATATTTATTTTTCTAGATTAGCTGGTAGGAAAACACTAAGTTCTTGATGATTTCATGTTTCGGTCTCCAGTGATTCTGTTATATGCGGATGATGTAAATGCTGGACTGTTGATTAGAGAGCTTTCTTAGCAGGTGGTCTAACTCAAACATAATAATTCTTCCTCTCTTCTCACTGAAGGAAATATATGTGCAACAGAATGTCTTAAAATTGTGGGGTTTTCCATCATTTTGTGCTTAATATTTGGGGAAAGAAAAAAGGTCAAAATGGTACAGCTTCTTAGTGCTAAAAGAAACAGCACACTAGCAAGCCGGCTGCCAAAGGATCAACTAGAAGAAAAGGCCATGTTACACAAATGATATAGCTGGCTCTGCCTCTGAATACTGGATTAGCTGTGCTAGTGCACAAGATGTGGGAAGTGCTCAAACCTCTTAGCTTTTGATAATAGTAATCATGGTATTACAGATCTTGGCCATAGCACAATAGAAGTGTAACATCTATATTCAGGGATTAGTAAAGGTAGGTCACATTGAAAAAGAGATGAGGGTAGCAGGGAGTAGCCATGAAAAGGAACATAATTTGAGCTACTTTAATTATGAGAAAGAGATATTGAAACAATATACACTGACTTCATGAGTGTTGATTTTAGATTTGGGTTGGACTACTCTACTTCTCTTGGTGGTGAGTGGTAATTTCTATTAATTAAGGTTGTTCCTCCAGAAACCTGGAGTCGATTACTTTCGGAAAGTTGAAAAAAAAAAAAGTTACAATGAGGTTTGTTTACTTTTGCTTTTTTTGCTGCCGTGTGTGTGTGTGTGTGTGTAAAATTCTCTGAATAACACTTATGGTAGAAGCCTTCTTCATTTGTCTGCTACATGTGAACTGCAAAATATATTGCTGAAAAATCAATGTTTTGTTTCTTCAGCAGAGGAAATATTTAGTAAGTATATATAAATCTGATGTCAAAAATAGTAACATGACTTTTAATTACTTCTGAAAGATATATTACATTTTTCATGTAAAAAATAAACCAAGGATACAAAACTAGATTTAGAATAAACATAATCTGTGACCCCAAATCCAGATTAGTAGAGTAAATTCACTGGTTGCTGAATTGGATGAGAATTTTGATGATAAGGGCTTCAAAAGCTACTTAAATCAAGCTACTGAAATTCTTAGCCTTACTTTGACCTAACAATTTTTCAAAAATGTAAGTCTGGCATATCAGTTTTAGCAGAATAAATTGGCAAAAGTTGTCAGCTATTGTTCCAGGATATCTAGCATACTTATAAAGGAGGTACAAAGTTATTCTCCTAAATTTGTGAATGTGGGAGGAGCAAAACTTTCTTTATAGTTCAAAATCTCAAAGTATCTGGCTTTGTTTGGGTTTTTTTTTCTCAGAGCTATCTTCACAGCTTTTGTTTGTGTTGTATGTAATGACTCCTTGTGTCTTTGCCAATAGGAAAAAATGTGTTAAGTGTGGATGTTGAGTTGGGAAGCAAAATACCATCTTTTGTCCCCGAGCATGTGCAAAGGCTGACCTAATGATAGTACTTCCTTATCAATGATCTGGATGAGGGGATCAAGGGCACCCTCAGCAAGTTTGCAGATGTCACCAAAGTGGGTGTGTTGATCTGCTTGAAAGGTAGGGAGGCTCTACAGAGGGACCTGGACGGGCTGGATCAATGGGCTGAG